>JBAGKO010201191.1:0-13984 GCA_037177275.1 Acacia concinna
AAAGAGTGTAGATAGTTTTACTTCTTGATTTCTTGCATATATAAGTACAATATAGTCGATGCATGTATTTTAGATTCTGGTATGTATGCCTATGTGTATTAATGATATGATGTTCTATAGTTGAGTATTTTGCGAAAAATTTCCCCCTCCATTTTTCGCTATACGGACGCGTCAGTGGTTTCAAGGGCTATGTGAGGGAAGGTAAGGATCCCGAAAAGTGGGATGTTACAAGTTGGTATCAGAACAAAGATTATGGCATACCTATTGCTCTGTTGATTGCATGCTCTACTTGTTTGTTTGACTTGCCTGCTTATGATTTCTTTGAATATGTTGCATGCTAGTAACTTCTATTTATATTTATGACAATGAGGTATTTATTCTATGTGCCTAAAGTTTCTGTTCCTATGATAGAAAGTTAAGATGATAGGAATAAGATAGAGATTAGGCTATAATAGCAGTGGCAGCAACAGTAGAGCAGGTAAGACAGACAGTAGCAGGTGAGGTGAGTCAAAGCCTTTATGGCCTGCTCCACTACGACCCTAGCCAGCTGTTGTAGAGCCAGAAGGACATACATATGACCCAAAGACTACCTAGAGGTGGGTAGAGAAACTTTGTAAGTATAGTCATCCTATTTTGAAGGAGTTTCTGACTCACAGATAGTTGAGGACTGGGTCACTTGACTAGGGTAAGAAGCATATTACTGGTGGAGAAACACCGAGATGGTATAGCAGGCTAAAAACACCCCAGTGATGTGGGAGTTGTTCTTAGATGGTTAAAGGGCTAAAGCCAGCCTTGAATGAGAGACTAGCCTTAAATATAGGGAGTGATCCCTTATAGTCGGTACCGCTAGAGGTAGTTGAGACGTCTACAAGAGCTGTGAATGTGAGAAAGGCAGATCCAGCAATGGAGGAAAGAAGGGAGACGTGACATGGAGTAGAGGACTTGACTCTGGTAGGGCTAGTAAGAGGTGTGAAATCTATGGTAGGGATTATGAAGAGAGGCCGTGAGTGATGGGCCAAATGATATGTTACAATTGCGATAGGCCGGGACATTGCTCTCAGGAGTGTGTACAAAGTTCTGACAGTTGGAGACCCTATGTATAAAGAAGTTTGCACCCTGATCCCAGGCAAAGGCTTGTAAGTCGCTTGAGCGTACGAGGTACAAAGTGTAATTACCTTGTTACATCTTTCATGGGCTTGGGCGCTAGCCACTCATTCACAATGTGTGAATATGCAGGGTAATTGGGTCTCATTGTTGATGCCTTGCCATATGATTTTTGTATTCACTCCCACTGGTGCTAGATGTTGTACCATGAGAGTATGTTTGAGCGATATTGTTCGATATGCACACTATTGCCCTGAGTTAGAGTTGCATACCTCTTCGTGATAGGGACGTTATAGTTGGCCTGATCTGGTTATCGTCCAATGCCATACTCCTTGATAGGAAGAGTAGATCCCTGATATTCCTCCTAAAGAGAGTGTTAGTCCTTAGCATTGAGGTACAACTGAACATTGTAATAGAGGCTCAGATTGAGAGGTACTTGAGGCAAGGTTGTTGTGGCTACATAGTGTCTCTCTCAGGGTAGGTAGAAGCTGATGAGGGGATAGAGTGAATCTAGGTAGTCAGTAAGTTCTGGAAGTCTTTCTAGAGAGGACTATTGATCTGGTACCAGGAGCGTAGTAGGTCTTGAAAGCTCCTTATAGAATAGCTCCCAATAAGGTGGTTGAGCTAAGGGATAGATAGATAAGCTAGTAGAGAAAGGTTTAGCATATCCAGAGGGGTGCTTTGGTACTGTGTATAAGAAAGAAAAATCATAGCTTTCGACTGTGTATAGACTTTTGTGAACTGAGCAGAGTTAAGGTAAAGGATAGGAATCCTATAGGTACCACTATTGGTGATGTTAGGTTGAGAGGCTTTTGGTTATGGTATGACCTCTTAGTTTGGGAGGTGATCCTCTGTATTAGAGTGGCACAACAAAAGTTTGATTTGCTATCCTCTGAAGAGAAAGCGATAAAAAGCAGTCGAGGCAAGGCACACAGAGTGATCTTACCCCAATTAGAGGAGGATAACCAAGATTAGTGCAAGAAGGGTTGTACCTTACACTTAGTAAAGTAAGAGGAAAGAGTAAGTCCTCTCCCTGTATGATCTTTGGTTGGTGTGAGACTGTGAGAACAGTGGTATGAGTTTGAGAGTGAGACCCCCTAATGACAGAAAGGTTGAGTGAAATCCATAAGACAATAAGGTGATCAGTAGTTAGTCTTAGAGAATTATTTGTATAGTTGAAAGTTGAGTGGTGGATATAGTACTCCTCAATTCAGTTTGATGGTTTAAGATAGCTAGAGAGGGAACATGGCTCAGTAGCCAGGGTCATAGAGGATCTTAAAGAGGCTTACAGTTGAGCGCAGTTAGCTCTTCGAGGTTGGTCTGCCAATGAGTGTAGTTAGCTCCCCAATGAGGGTCTACATTTGAGCGCAATTAGCTCCTGGGGTTAGTTTTTTAGGACTTGGTCGCAGTAGAGTGGACCGAGCCTAGGTTGGTTTGTGGTAAAGCGTATTTAGCTTTCCATAGTATAAGGAGACAATAGCGAGCTAAAGGAATGTTGTGTGGAGCCATCCAGAGTACCTCTTTGGAACATTAACATTGAGGATGTTATATGATGCATCTAGGATGCACAGACCTAGAATAGTAGAATGAGTTGGAGGAAGAACTTCTCCTCAGGCTGATCAATCATGTTATAAAGAAAGAGTACCTTTGACTATTCTATGGACCTTGATTGCCGGCTGGATCAGATTTCAACCTGTTCTATCATTAAAGGAAAAGGAAGAGGTTTGTGGGTCAGTCCAGTAACATACAGACTGACCCTACCCACGAAGTTGAGCAGGGTCCTCGATTTCTTCCAAATTTCATTGTAAGGAAAAGTGCTGCATAGAGAGAGGTGGCATGAGAAATGGAAGATAAGATGAGAGGTAGCTAACTAGAGCTATTCTCATAAGGCGTGTTTTAAATTTTGAGGACAAAAATTATTTCAAGGGGGAGGAATGTAGCATCCCAGAATTTTCCTTAGGGTATTTAGGCTGAAATAATGTTTTTTTTTGAGTTGGCTGAGGATCGTACCTAGATATTTTTTGGGGCCTAGATGAGGTATTCTGGATGAGCAGAGGGCCTTAGTCTATAGAGGATTGAAATATCTCACAACAATTGAAGTGAAATCTGGGGAAGGACCTCTGTGCAAAGAGGAAAAATTCTACAAAGTTTCGGGTCAAAATGAGGATAGGTTTAAGAGCCAAGAAAAATCCCATAAAATCCTAGTAAATATTATAGGGAGTCCAGAACAATACAAAATGATCAAAATGATATTTGGAGGTCCGAGGAATTTTTGGTGAATTTTGGAATATTTTAATAATTTTTTGGCCAAAAATTAATATTATAAGATATTTTGGGACTTCAATGTTCTAGATTGGGATTAGGGAAAATTAATATATTGTTTTATAGAATTTATAAGATAAAAGGGAATCAGGGAAAAGTCTAGAGATATCAACAAAAATTGCTGAAATTGGCTAATCGCTGGTATAAGGGACTTTTCGGTAGAAAATTATTTTAGGGAGTTCTAGATGTCCAAATGTCCTGAAATTTTTATGGTAGCCTCTTGGAATTTTTAGAGAATATTTGGACATGTACAGAATATTTTGGAATTTTCCCAAATTACGAGCTGATCAGACGAAAATCGTCAATATAAAAGGGATTTGGGAGCTCCTTTTTTTAACATCTAAAGAGGTTGCCATATGCCCCATGAGGTGTCCCATAAGGTGTCCCTCCCCAATTCCCAAAAGACACTTGTCATGCAAAGAGAAGGGACACATGTTTGAATCGGGGAAAGTTACACCTAAAGACCCAATAAATATTTATACTTTGACCCCTCTTCCTCCCCTATTAATACCCCTCACCATTTCCTCTTCTCCTTACACCAAATGCTTTGCATTCTCTCTAAAATTTATCTCTCTAAATTTAGAGCTCTCAAGAAGGAAGTTCTGGAAAAATTTCCAGCGGTCTCGGCCCAGTCTTTGGTCCAAGTTCTGGATCCCCCCTTTTGTGAATTCCTTTATTTTCCAGCAATTAGTAGAGTAGGTAGGGGCAATTCCTGTCTAATTGGGAAAGTCCAGATAGTGAACTTAATGAGAGGTTCTATCAAACTATTTAGACTAAAACAAGATTTTCTAAGGGGAAGTGATGCCCAATTGTTCTAAACCAAGATAGCCTTTTCTAGGGGGAGGTGGTATCCAACTGTCCCATACTAAGATATCATTTCTTAAGGTGGTGCTATCCAACGGTCTTGGACAAATTTATGAATTCTTAGGGGGAAGTGTTGCCCAGCAGTCAGGAGGTCTAGTGGGCACATCTAAGGGGAGATGTTGTCCAATTGTCCTAGCCAGGGTAGTGGGGATGGGCCAACAACAGGGGACTCGGGGCTGTGCAGGGTAGACAGCAAAGGGGTACCAGTAGGGGATGAATACGGTACAAGAAAGGGCAGGACTCAGTCCAGGTAGTAGGGAACTAAGACCTTAGGGGTACAGGAAAGGAAGGGCGGTAGTACACCGGTAAAGGGCATACAATAACTAAATTTATTGTGGTCTATATAGGTGTAACGAAGAGGTATACTAGTAATCCAACGACGCCATAAACAACAAAATAGGGCTCGTACATCGTGCAAGGAGTATACGGTAGCAAGAATCTCTATCCTTAACTGTATTGCTTTGTGACGTCTGATGTTTGTTGTATGCTTGTATGCTGTGTTCTGGTTGTGTTAGCCTATATGCATGAGAAGTATGACTCCCTATTTATGCCTTGGCTGTTTGAGTTTGAGTTTGGGTTGAGTCACGTGTAGGCTCTTGGTACACAGTATGTGCTAAGAAAGAGGGCATTAGGGGTAAAGCATGAGCATTACTTATAGCATGACATGCATTGCATTACGTGGTTTCTGGTTATAATTCTGCTATTGAGGTTTCCTAAGAAACCTTACCCTCTCCCAATGCAGGTGATAGTACAGAAAGTGGCAGGACATGGAAATGGGCTTAGAGATAGAGTTATATTTCTTGTTTCTTAGCATGTATCTATGTACAATATGATCAATGTATCCTATAGATTCTGGTTTTGTGCTTCTGTTCATTAATGAAAAGTTGTTTACCATTAATGAATTTTGAGCAAATTTTCCTCTCTGTTCCAACCTACGGGTGTAACAAGTGGTTCCAAAGGCCACTATGAGGAATAGTAAGGGTCCCAAAAAGTAGGATGTGACAGAACTCTAGAGTCTCTTCAGTCATTGTCCGCTATGAAAAAAAGGATTACAACAATGTTAGCGAATGTAAAATAGAAAAATTAATTATTAATTGCAGGAATAATCCTATATCTACATAATACTCTTAAACCCTTTTAGCTTCTTCATCAACAATTTTTCCTTTTTATTTGTGACCTCGACCACCCACAAATCTTGTCTTGGCATGTGTGTACTCTTAGAGTTGGATTCTTATATTTGTAGATCAAAGTTAGATGAAGTTAATAATTACTCATACAAATTATAAGCATATGAAATGATAATTATTTCTTACCATTTGGTGCTCTAAGTTCCCATATGATATGGCTCCTTTCACGTATCTGTACGACATGTTTGTGAAATTTGCTCAATTTATCTCACTTAATTCCTATTTACATCTATATGATTCATATTAGTAATTATTAATAATTAGAAATAATTAACAAATAGTCAGTAAGGTCAAATATAATATAAAACTTGGAATTCAGGGGTCATATGTGTCCTAATGAACTCATCCCATTATGCTTGTGTGATGATTCCTTCATAATTTTTTGGCGGTGTAGGAAAGATATTGCCATTATCATTTGGCAAGAAAAAATTTACAAGATCGGAATGAAACTTTCTCAAGATTTTTCTTGCTTTTTTCATCACATAATCCTTCTGTTCTTCGCCATTGATGAAAAAACAAGATTGTAACAAAAAGCCAAACACAATATGTTAGATTGTAAAAGTATAAAACAAAACAACTACAATGCTATAGTAATTAATGTTTCACTTGTACTTTAGCCCATGTCACTTGCAACCTGTTGTTTCACGTGTCTCCAATCTTGAGTTGTAATTGGGACTTTGGCTCGAACTACAATGCCAATAAAATTGGTGAAGGCACTACTATTAGGGCCATATGGATTCCCATTTTCATTGCATTAGAGTTCGTGTTGAATCCCATCACTTCTTGCTTTAATCAACTTTCGCATAATACTTATGCCTCGGGCTTCACGCTATAGAAATCTTTGTCTACCGGCTTGTAAGTTTTGATGAGCATCTTCACTACTTCCATCATGCTTAATATCATCTTGTTTTATATGATCCATTATGTAATCTACAAGTTAATAAAATGCAAACATAAGTTTACGGTGACAATCATATTTATGAAAGTAAATTAAACTTAAGAAATTCAAATATATTAAAAACATAAAAGTAAAGCCGCTCATCATCTCTTCCTCTTTAATTTTTTTCCTTGACTCTCCTAGTAGTAGTAGGAATTGAAAGATTGACCCAAATCCTCTCTTCATGATCATGTCTCATGTAGAAGGAGTCATCTTTGTCTTCATCTATACCAATATTTTCTAACCCCAACATGTCAAAGGAAGGATCATCCTCAACAATATTTAAATAATCATTAACTTGCTCTTGATGATTTTTGTTGGATGGGAGTGTGTGAACCAATTCTTTTTAACAGCATCCAGCACGAAAAACACTTGTTTTGCTTGTGATGCTAAAATAAAAGTATAATCTTTATACCAAATTTTAGAAAGGTCCACTTGAACAAACCCAAACTCTTCTGTCTGCAAGTCCACTGTTGTTGACTCACTTACATTTGAAGACAGGGATTCTCAACATAGAGTAATCTAACTCCCATACGCATTCAATGACACTAAAGAATGACATTAAAGAATGGCAATCATGAGATTTAAGGTTCTTTAACTTCATCTCTTTCACCAAAATAAGGTTCTTTATATTTGAAGAGTGTCCTTTTGGAACTTTTATTCCTTCTAAAAGCTCACAAAACAATTTTTTCTCTGTCTTTGACAAGGTGTAAGCAACTGGAGGTAGATAAGTATGGTGCCCTTCTCAACCGGTGCCAACTCTTCTCTTATTCCCAATTTCACTAAATCCAACCTCATATTGACACTATCCTTACTTTTTCATTGCACATTCACCAACGTGCCAATTAAACTATCATATATATTCTATGTACATCACATTAAGAAAATGGCTCACGTACAAGAACTTCCAATATGGAAGTTTATAGAAAATAGACTTTTCTTCTAACTTCTTGTCATAATCTATTTTGAGAAAGGCTTACCGAAATTGTTATCCAAGTCTTGAAGCTTTTCAAAAACCTAAGCACCGGTCAACATGCCTAGCAGGGTACCGTCTTTTGAGTAGCCATTAAAAGCCTTTTTCCACTTCCTCCAACGATGCTTTAATGGTAAGAATCTCCGATGTCCCATATAGACATTTTTCTTAAAATGGTCTAGTCACACTGAATGGGTGTCATCTCCGCATATAGGGCACACACAATATCCTTTGATGCTATACCCGAACAAATTACCATAAGATGAGAAATCATTAATTGTGCCAAACAATATGGCTTTTTAAGTGAAATTTTCTTCCCTATACCCATCATATGCAGTAACCCCTTCTTCCCAAAGAAACTTCAAGTCATAAATTAAAGGAGCCAAGTATATTTATATGTCATTCTTAGGTTGCCTTGGCTAGAAATTAATAAGGACAACATCACATACTTATATTTCATGATCAAGTATGGGGGAAGGTTATAAACCATCAATATCACTGGCCACATGCTATGTGTACTACTTTGAACTCTGTGTGGGTTTATTCCATTGGTTAATAGTGTAAGGCGTAGGTTCCTTGTCCCTTCTGTACAGTCAGGGTACTCATGATCTATTTTCTTCTATTGAGGAGTATCTGCTCAGTGTCTAAGCTTCATGTCTTCAATACTTTCACCCTCATGCCATGTCAAATGCTTAGCAGTCTCTGGATTGCTGTACAGTTGCTTGAATCTTGGGATAATGGGAAAATACCATAGCACCTTCAAAAGACTTTTGCCTTTCTTCTTCCTCTATCAAGATGCATTGCATTTAGGGTACTTATCTAACCTTGCATACAGATTTTGGAATAATATGCAATCAGTAGAGCATACATATATCTTCTCATAACCCATGCCAGTTGTAGTGCAAAGAATCCACTTTGCCTCGTATGTCTTAGTTGGATGTTCATTTTCTTGTAAAAGCATATGTTGTAAAAGTTCAAGCAGTGCTGTGAAACCAGAATCACTCAATCTATAGTGCTTTAAAGTTGTACAATTTCAACACTGCTAGCAATCTTGTGTATTTTGTACAACCAGCATATAATGATTTTTATGCATGACTTTTGATCTTCTTAAATTCTTTTGGATGGTTATCAAGCAACCCTTTAACCACATTTAACATTTCTTTAAGACTATCATCTTCACACATGAATGAGTCAAACTCATCCGAAGTCCCACTCGTGTCATGAACCCAATCCTTACGTACATCATACGTCTCACCATGCCTTGTCCATCTTATGTATGTTTGATCAATTCCATGACAGACTAAATGATCAAGCAAATCAAGTAGACTAATACTCTTTCCAAAACAACAAACTAGATAAGGACACAAGATTTTGCTGGGATCGTTTGTATGCTCTTTTGCAAATCTAATAAACTCTTTCACCTTATCTATATATTTCCTTGAATAATGATTAGATGACATCCATTTTCTATCCATCTGCACACCTAGTTTCAATAATAATTGTTTTACATATATATAAGATCCAAATATTATAACAACGACATATTTTAATATACAAGTAATTGCTAAAATAAATTTAATAACATTAAATTATTTACTATATTTAAGTTGGTTATTTATAAACATAAGAGTGAATTCTTGAAGCATAACTTAAAATTAATATTTAAGGTGGTTATTTATAATTATGTAAAATTCAAAACTACCAATCAATATAACACAGTTATATTATAAATAAAGAGCTTCTAATTAATATATAATTTAGGGTATGTGTGATTCTATTAGCGATTTTTGTTATTAAAAATAATTTTGTAGAGTAATCTTTTAGACTAAGTTTTAAAACAAACAATTAAAATAATTGTTTGCATCCATATTTAATTTCGAAAGACATCTCCATCTACATCTACAATACTATAATAGTGAAAGGTGAAAAAAGTTTGTTTTTTTCTCCAATTGGTCGATTTATTAGCATGATTTTCATATGTATAAGCAAAAACAACGTGAACCCACTATAAATCAGCAACAATCAGCAATAAAAACAAGAAAAATACGACAACAATAAGTACAAGATAACAGTTCAAAAGTTATAGATTTAGCATATGGGAGAGTATATGGTGGGGACAAATATAACCAACAAAAAGAGAGGAGAGAACGTTCATCATACCTTTTCAGTGGGGACCAGATGAAAATACATAGAATGATGCAGCTACCCGCACGTTCACAAGAGTAGAAGCAAGTGGGACCAAAAATGAGAAAATATTATACAGCTAAACTTTGAAGGGGATGAAGTTGAAACAAGAGAAATGGAAGAAGAAGAAGAGAGAGTTAGAAGAGGAAAAGTTGCAGAGAATGAAAAAGAAGTGAGAGAGGGAAAGTAAAAAGGGGGAGGGAAACGAAAAAAATAATTGAGGGAAGAAAACGCCCCATTAGGTCTGCCTTACGTGGCGCTTGCTGAAACAAGCTCCATGTAAAGGCATGTGACCCATCGATGTGATAGATCACATTGACCCTAAGCTTTTTAGACCTTGTAGGGGTTATTATTTAAATGAGAACATACTCTCGTGCCATGCACAAGGATAATTACTATCATATTGCTTTTAAATAGAATGGATTATTAAAACTCTATACGACCTACCTGCAGCTGCAATAACAATGACTAGGGGAATAAGTCACTAATTGGAGGCTTAAAGATATTGCCTATATGCCATGCATGGGGAGAAGTACTATCAATTTTTTTAAAACCTAATAGATCATAATAAATCATTGAAACCTTACAACACAATTCACATATTCAACAAATAAAAAAGGAAACTAAATTAGATTGTATTGTCCCCTCAGTTTTTTTTTTTTTTTGCAATGGACACATAATATAAGCTTACATCAATAGCTTCAAGAACAAATAATTTAGCATTCCTTTGAGGCATTCCTTTGAGGACAACAACCTTATTATCAGTCGTCTTCTTCATGTTCATGTTCATGTTCCTCTTGCTTTAGTAGAGGCACTTGCAACATATTAAGACTGCTCCGTGAATTGTCTCTCGAGTCAATTGCTGGCGGACTCAATGTATTTGTGGATGCATCCATCAACTTGTTTTGTCTCTCCCTATTCTTTAGTTGTTACCTAGAGTAATTGATTTGTATGTTAGCTTGGATGGATTAGGTGTTAAATGAGAAAATAATGCGACTTCATCATTAAGAATTGAGGGGACATATTTTATTAGTAAATTGTACGTCTTTTATTTTGCTTTAGTCTGACACTCTACCATTGCAAATTGCTAAACTGAATATAAATATTATAAGATTATAGTATGACTTATTTAAAATGAATGTAGTAATGAGAAACTTCTAGTTATTAGAAAGTGATAATGTCCATGTGACTGTGGGCAAAAAGTAAATAAATAAATAATGTCCATGTGACATTAACATGTAACAATTTAACAATGTAATGATTTATGAATCAATGTTAAGTAATATATAACGTCAAGAGAAAATGACAATGTAACATATACATTGTTTACAATGTGATTATAAAAATCAAAATTGGACTATACTCCCTTTTTCCTTATATATAAGATACTTTTATTTGAATGGGGTTTGCTTCTTTTTATAAGATACCATTTAACTTTGTCTCTATAATAAATATATTTTTTTTCCTATTTTGCCTTCATTCTCTCATATCATTTATTGCTCATACATTTTATTTCTTCCTTTTTTTCCCATCATTACTTTTTCTCTTTCTCATTCATAAATAGGGGTCCTTCTGGAAAGACAATTATATTTCCTACATATGTATCACTTTTAACTAACTTAAATTATTTTCTAAAAATCCCACAATTTGATTAAAAGTATCTTATATATAGGGATGAAGGGAGTATTAAAGATTTATGTATTAAATTATTAAATTGATAAAAATAAATTATAAGCAATTAGCAGACATAAGAAATAATTAATAATAAATGGTAATGATTAAATTATTAAATGAATATGTAAACCTAAATACATTATTGATTTCATGTGAAAACAAAATGGATCCAGGGGATATTTATTATAAAGCTAAGCATAAGGGGCTTGGACTGGGACCTAGGATTGCTAATTATGCAGAAGTTTGTCTGATAAAGGTTAGAAAGAGAGGATGTCAAAGGTGCAAAAGTTGACTTGTAATTGATGCATAATGAAGTGTTATAGCATGGAGAGGAGGGCTTGCAATGTGTGATAAAGCAGTTGAATGTTGTAGTTGTACTGATTTGCGAGAGGCAAAAGTCGTTGGGGTATCGGAGTAAAATCGAAGATCCATCAACTACTGAAATGTAATGGCAATTATTCAGGTAGCCTCAGCATATTTTGAGGAATGTAAAGTATTGTACTCTGCTTATATGTGATAGAGAAGCAAAGCTTATGGTAGTGATTGGACCTTGAGTGATGATGTTGCACTTGTTTTTCTATGGTTACTCAAACAAGCAAAGGTACATTTTAATCACAGACTACAACTTTTAAAAATTGGCGTAGACAAATGAAAGAAATGTTAATATCATGAAAGAAGTAACAACATCGGGGAAGGCACTGGTAAGTTCCAACACACATAATTTTTTTTATTTGATTCTATTGGTAAATTGGAAATATTGAATAATATTGAATAAAAAGGTTTAATTTATAGGTACATCTTAGATACAGATTAAAGTAACAATATCAAGGGAGGTACTGACAATAATGAACCAATAATGTTTTTATTTGGTTCCCTCAGCAAATTGGAAAAAATGAATAGTATTGCATAAAGAAGGCTTAAGTTATACCAACAATAATAGCATTAGATATTCAAATCTCCTACCACCCGTGCTAAAAGTAGCCCAATTTAGACGAAAGGGTTGATAGGTATTTGGCATCATAGCACCATTATAAGAGTAAGAAGAGAAGCAGGTGATAATGAAGATTTGATGATGAAATGTGTTGATGAGGGAATCAGAAGAGAAGGGTAGCAATTTATAGGCAGAATGGTATGTGTGTGTGAGTTATCCATGGTGAAAAGACTACTTTCAAAGTTAGAGGCTGATCTCATAGTGAAACTCACTGACACTCATCAAGGTAATATAAGTCAACAATTTACGTTTGAGATTGACAACAACTAATAGGTTTTCAAAACTAATTTCTACCTCAAAGCTTAGGATAGTTGTCCCCATATAGCTCTGAGCTCACCTGAGAGAGTAAAAAAGAAAATAAATACTTAAGTTCAAAATCTAACAGGAGAATAGTTAAAGAGTTGGGAAATATTCAGTTATGGACATGCCTGCCAACCAGCTTCAATGGTATCCAATCATGATCAAAAGAGCTAGCAAGATATTTTTGATAAGCTGAATTCATATTCATCAGTTACTTTAGGTGTGCACACGCTGATGCCTACTTTTCCTCCACAAACAATCTTTCCCAACCATAAGATGGTTTTAACTTTGCTCCTTGTTGTCCTATTAGCAACACTTAAGCAAGCACCTCACTAGCCTTGTTAGATTTGTTCCAGTATGGAGAAGAGTCAAAGTTAATACAACTTAAACAGTTTAAGGGTTAAGAGTGCCTAAACTATCTTATGAACTTTCTTCCAGAGAAAATAAGAGACACATAAAGATGAATTTAACCAGTAACAATACCTTGTGAACTTTCTCAATCTCAGGAAGCATGTCTATCTTTAGCTTTTTCCCTAGAGAAGCCTCAATTCTATTTTTACTTGACCAAAGCTTCTTCTAAGTATAACATCCCAAAAATTTTTAAGGCCTCAATAGAGGATTTTGGATAGACTGAGGGTCATACCTAGATATTTTTTTAAGGCCTAGATGAGGCATTTGGGATGAATAAAGGGCCATAATCAGGAGAGGAGAGAGAGATCTCTTGACTTTTGAAGTGAGATCCGGGGAAGGACCATTGTGCAAAGAGTAAAAATTCGGCAAAGTTAAAGACTGAATTTTGGACAGGTCTAGAAGCCCCGAAAATTCCCATAAAATCCGAGAAATTATTTTAGAGCGTCTAGAACATCATGGAGTAGTCAGAATAATTTTTAGAGGCCATATGAATTTTTTGTGATTTTATGAATAATTTATTAATTTTTGGCTGGACCGGATTTTTAGCCAGAAATTAATTATAGCAAATATTTAGAGGCATCATTGTTCTGGATTGGGATTGGGAAAAATTAGTGTATTATTTTATAGGATTTATGAAGTTATTTAGAGGTTGAGAAGAAGTCCAGAGGAATTTTAGAAAATTATGGAATACTGGTTTATCGCCTATATAAGGGACTTCTTTGGAGAAAAATTATTTTTGGGAGTTACAGACATCAAAAAATTCTGAAATTTTTATGGCAGACTTTTGGGCTATTTTATGATTTTTGGGTAAATTTTGAGAATTTTTAGATGTAAAATGAATTTTCTGGATTTTTCCCATTATTCTGGCCGGTATGGGTGAAACAGTTGGAAGAAATGAAGCCATATGAACTCCCTGGGCCCACAAAACGTGGTGACAGCTCGGGAGTCTTGGAGAAGGAGTTAGAAAGCTCAAGAAGGATCAAGAAAGGACACATGTCGCAAGGAGGGCTAAGGAGTGGAAATTGTTGACTTTTTAA
>JBAGKO010201255.1:0-13973 GCA_037177275.1 Acacia concinna
TCTATCATGGTTAACTCATCTAAATCAATTATTATATTCAAATATATTTATCTATTATAATATATTTATTAAATATGATTATATGGAAGAGGATTTTACATTACGGCTTTAAGAAAGTTTTGAGTTTTGACAATATAAGACTATAGAAATGTATATGGATGTTAATAGATAGTTTTGATCAGCTTGGATTTTTGATTTGGTTGTTTTATGATTTTATAATTAATTTTATCAATAGCAAACCCAAATATTGTTATTTTTGGACTTCTTGGCCTATTAAAATTGTGTTAAATAATTTATTTAAGCTATTGGAGATATTATGTAAGTTTTATTCGGTTTAGATTGTTGGAAAGTTTGAGATCTATAAAATAACAATTTTATGTTGGAAATCTAAATTTAAATTGGGGATTTTGGATGAATACTTAAAATTGATGTTAAGTTGTGATTCTTAAAATCAATTGAGTTGAGAAAAATGTTAAAATAATGTTAAAATAAATATTGAGAATAAAGTGTGAAATTTGAAATTTTTGGGTAATTAATTCAAAACTTTCAGTTAGATATTGTGTGTTTGTGTATTAAATTTGTATCTACCTTATTGTGTATGTTAATTTGTGATCCGGAATTGTGAATTGTAATCTTGACTTTTAAAACTTTCAAGGTTAAGCTTGGAGTTGAAGTAACTAGGGTTAATTTATTTTATATGATTATTATAGACTGTAAGGTGTTTTTTAAATATTACTTTAATTAATAATACTTGTATGTGTTAATTATTGAAAGTGTTATGTATTGTTTTACTATTGAAAATCTTATTATGATCGTTGATCAACCTACTTCTGCTTCTCTAACTTACAATCCTTTCTTACATAATTTATAAATTGATTTTGATTAATGGGACTTATGTCTCACCCCGTCATTGTTAATATTTTTCAAGCAAGCCCCTAGTTATGGTAGGAGCAGGAAGCAAAGTGAGGCATGGACATTGGTAGCCTTTGTAACCCTCTTTTTTTTTGTAATGATTATAATATTGTCATTTTTGTGCCCTCATATTTTGGAAATGTTATATTGATTTGGATAACTATTTAAATGTTGTTAGGTCTTAGGCCTCATTTTGCACCCTCTTATATATTTTGGTGGATCCATAATATAATATGGGTTAGAAACTATTCTATTTAGACCCTTTGTAGTAGGCTTCAGTGTTATATATGTGGGCTAGTGGGCTAGGTTTCTAATTCTTATTCTGATTGTGCCCTTAGTCTTATATGTGGTTTGTTGTAGTAGGTTTGTGGGCGGAATTTGTACCTTGAACCTTGATGTTTTAATTATGTTGGATTAGTAAAAATTTTTTTGAAAGTGATGGACAATTCATTTTATAACCATAATAGACCTTTTGAATTTAGTTTTACTTTTTTATATCATGGTTAGTTCTATTTGTGGCTCTAATCCTTTTAACCATGATAGTGTTTTGGAAGTTGTGGTTAGAATCTTTTCTATCATGATTAACCATTATAAGATTCCAACTAGATTGTTTATATATATATATATATATATTAATTAGGCTTAATGCCTTATTTAGTAGAAAGGGTCTTTTCAACTTGGTATCCAGAGCCTTGTGCTTGTGATTTTCTTGGCCCTGTTATGCATGCATTTATAATATGGCAATATATAATCTGTACACACCTCTTCCCTTTATTGTTGTGTTTTGCTTGTTACTCTAACCAATCTCTCTTGAGGGGTTTCATCCTTAGGTGTGGAGAGAGGATGTGAAATTGATAAATGTTTCACATCATTAATGTATTTACACTTCCAAATGATGCGATTTTGGTGGTGTATAAGAGTTATCATATTAAATTTGAGTAGTGAATATGAATCTTGAAAGAGAGATTGAAGATGTGATAAGGTCTTAGTAACCTTAATAAAGAAAAATATTTGGTGGAAGTTGTCATGGTTATACCTCATGTTTTGTTTTTTTGGAAAATTGCATATGTAAATGTGTTTTTGTTTATAGGTTTGAGACTTTAGACTAAGTAAACACAAGTACTCTTAAGATAATGGGCAATGGAGTATAAAATATTTTGTGGTTTAACCAAGCTTCTCAAGGAATGTAGTGAATATGGTATTTTGGATTAACGGTATCTTGTTACATTTTTTTTGTTAAACTCTTGTTAGTGAACTATATTAAGATGTGAGCAATCTCTCTTTCTCATGGGTAAAGAAGTCAATTATGAATTGTATGATGGTATGTTAAAAGAATTGTGAAGGAATAAGAGCTTGAATGACTTGTAAGTGTATACCATCTGAGGATTGTTTGACATTAGTTAGAAAGCGATATTAAGTTATGATATTCTTGAAAATATAAAAAATTATATCTTTGTAAGATGTTGCAAGTCACAATTGAAAAGATGATGTTATGACTTTTAGAAGAGTAGAAGTATTCAAAGCAATAATAAGTTAAGGAAATAATGGGTTAAAGAGAAAGCTGTATTATCAGAATAGCATTTGAATTGACACATTATGTCATTAGACAAATTAAATATATTTGAGCACAATTAATGTGAGACAGTTGTGGGAATGATATTTCTTAAGATAAGTAGGTTAAAGTTTAAAATCTAAATCTTGTTGTTGGAGATAGTAATTTGATTATAGATTGACATGTTTTTGTTAGAAAGCAATAATAAAACTTTATGTATGGATTTTTCTTAATCGTGACACGTTGTAGTGGAAAAAATATTGTTTAATTCCATAATTTTTTGTGTCAATTAAGGAATATGTGTGAAAACTGCTATGGTGTATAAAAAATTGATATTTGTATATGAGGGTTGATAAATTACCATTGATTTGATTTGTCTACCTATGCGGGGTATGGATTGGTTGACAACTAATGAGGTATCCTTGCAATGCAAAAAGAGAGTTGTGCAATTTAATGCTTGCACGTTATTTGAGAAAATTCCTCAAGATCCATTAATGTTGTTAGCAGCTCAGTAGAGAGGAGTATAAAGAAAGGTTGTGATGCCTTTGTGATATTCTTCTCGATTTAGGTAGAGTCAAAGGAAAATATTAAGCAAATTGAAGTGCTTGAAGAGTTTCTCGATGTGTTCCCTAAAGAGTTGACTAGATTACCTTTTAGAGTGAGAAGCTGTGTTCACCAGGGACAGAGTTGATCTCTAAGACTCTTAACTGGATGTCACCATTAAAGTTGAATAACTGATAGCGAATATGGATCAATTTTTTTTTGAAAGATTATGACTTGAGTTGAAATATCATCCAAGGGATGCAAATGTAGTTGTAGACGCTTTAAGTAGGAAGTAGTGTACATGTTCCATATGTGTGTAGTTGAGCATAAACCCCTAGAAGAGCTATTAGAGGTGTACCTCGAGCCAAAAGCAAAGGTGGTTATGAGTACAATACTTGGGGATTGTGATTTTTATAGTGATTTGAAAATGACATAGATGAAATACGATCGATTATTAAGGATAGGAGAAGACTTGGAGAATGGTGAGGTGCCTAATTATATTAATGGGGAGAGTGGTTTGTTAAGGTATAAGAAGATGATTTATGTTCCAGACAATGAGGAAAACAAGAAGACTATTCTTGAAAAGGCTCATCAGACTAAATATACCATTCATCCATAAATCACTAAGATGTACTGGGATCTAAAGCAAGGGTATTGGTGGCCTAAGATGAAGCGTGATGTGACAAACTTAATACTGAAGTGCCTGACTTGTCAAAAGGTGAAGATAAAGTATCAAAAGCCTTTAGGACTACTTCAACCTTTGGAGATTCCTCAGTGAAAGTGGGATAGCATTTCCATGGATTTTATTGTGGGTTTACCAGATACTACATCTCACTATAATGCCATATGGGTTATTGCAGACAAATTGACAAAATCAGCACAGTTCCTTCCTACCCACATTGGTTATAGTTTGGAGAAATTAGCTCAATTGTACGTGGATTAGATTGTTAGGTTACATGGCGTGCCTATGAATATTGTATCAGACCGTGATCTGAGGTTCACATCAAACTTTTGGGAGGCATTACAAGAGGCTATGGGGACTAGGCTGAAGTACGGTACGACTTATCCTCCGCAGACTGATGGTCAGATTGAGAAGACTATTCAGACACTTGAGGATATATTGAGAGCTCGTGCTATTAAGCTACCTGGTAGTTGGGATCATTAACTCCCTTTAGCAGAATTTGCGTACTATAATAGCTATCATTCAAGTGTTCAAATGGCTCCTTTTGAGGCATTGTACGGTAGAAGGTGTAGATCACATCTCTGTTGGATTGAATTAAGTGAAAGAACCATAATAGGATTGGATTTAGTCGATGAAACTACAAAGAAGATTGAGATGATTCATCATAAGTTGTTGATCGCATAGAGCAGACAGAAGAGTTATGCAGATAGGTGATGGAGACCTTTGGAGTTTGAAGTAGGTGACCATGTGTTCCTTAATGTTTCACCAGTAACTGGTATTGGCAAATCCATTAAAGCCAAGAAATTGACTCCTTGATTTATTGGCATGTATGAGATTTTGGAGCGAATTTGACCAGTTGCCTATCGAATTGCCTTGCCACCACATTTGTCAAGTATGCACAATGTGTTGCACGTGTCATAGCTCAAGAAATATCATTTGGATCCTTCCCATGTGATTGAGCCTGAAGAGGTTGAGTTCAGAGAGAATTTGACTTATATGTTTGATCTAGAGAGAATTTTAGATTTAAAGAGTAAACAGTTACGAAATAGATCAATTCATCTCCTAAAAGCTTTCTAGAAGGGCATGTCTCTCGGTAATGCAATGTGGAAAACGAAGAGTGAATACAATGTGATTGCCCCATTTTGTTTGCTTAGGTATGTTGTGTGTTTTGGTAGTGTTGATAATTTTGTTTGTGTTGTGATGTGGTTATGATTGTGATGTTGTGAAGATGTATATGTTTGTGATTGTTGTTCTGATGTGTTTAGTGTGCCACTAAATTGTGATGAAATTGCTTTGACTTTTGATGTTTGTGGTTCTTGTTTTGTTGTCTTGTGAATTTTGGGGACAAAATTCCTATTGTAACATCCTAATTTTTATACTTCAGATTAAATTATAATTAAGGGAAAATTATTTATAATCAGTGAATTTATTAGGTAATTGTTAGAGAAAGAAATATTGTTTTTAAATAGTATGATTTATACTTGTAAAGGAATTGATGGTATAAAAATGTAGAAACAATAATAATAATAATAATAATAATAACAACAACAACAACAATAATTAAGGAATTAGAAAATATGTATATATATAGACATTAATAATTAGTAACATAATGTAATAAAAAAATAATTAATAACATAAAATAAAATAAAAAAGAAAGAAAGGGAAAGAGAATCAGTTCCTAAAACGGAAAAAAAAACACACACACATAAGAGCATTTCATTTTGGCCGCTAAAGCTAAACAAGTGTTCTATGTTCTAGACCCTGCAAATAAAGGCTGGTAAATTCTTATGCTTTCCAACAACAAAAATGATGAGGATGCAGGAGGTGATAAATTCAGTGAGAATGATCTTTTCTAAGCGTTGCCATCTCTTGAAACACAAATCAATGAGATGATGCTTTGTACATTAGGCATGACCACAACGAAGGAATATGGATATCAAAGAGGGGGAACTTGGTTCGCAAATTTGTTAATAAATAAATTGTAACTAAAAAAACATTATTATTGAGTCAAAGAAAAGAAAATGGGTTACTTGATTATCTATATATATGTACTTAGCTTGCAATGTATATAATACACACACACACACACATATATGTGCAATAACACCTCTATGGAGCCAATGTTTTGTATATATGCATGTATTATATATTCATTCAATTCATATTTCATCATTTTTGTACTTATGTGCGTATTCTGCTGCTATTTTATTTCATATGAACGTAGGGGGTTGATTGAAAGTTCCCCTGTGGTGTAAAATTTTTTTTGACGTTATATATGGCAGTTGTTGGAAAAACTGTCATATATCACAGAAATACATGAAGGTGGTTTCTCTTGAAACCGTCATATATAGGCTAACATATATGGAAGTTAAATTTAGACAACCGTTATATATATGATAACTATGTGGTGGTCGTTTCACCATCATACATGTATATATGGCGTTAAAATATATGACGATGAAAAACCACCATATATGGACAAAAACAACCATTAAATATAAAGAAATCTATAGTAGTGGAGAAAAGACAAAAAGGTGTTTTGAATATTCATAATTTCATAAAGATGTTAGTACCTAATTTGTCTTTTTGAAATTTTAAGTAAAATGATAAAAATACCCCTATATATATATATATTTAAAAAACCCTACTAGCTAACGAGGTTTCGACAACAAGTGACTAGCCAAGGCAAAAGGTATGTGGCCACCAATACCTTTCAATATATATAATACAAATAATAATATGCATGTGGATGAGGAATTTCTAACTTAGATAAAGAATTCACAACTTTTCATTTTTTAAGTGAAAAAAGTTCATACTACTAGATTATCACCAACTTTTGATAACCCAAAGTTGAGAATTCTTTATCTAAAGTTGATAATTCCTTAGCTAAAGTTGGGAATGGTTTGATAGTATTAATATTTTTTCATTTGAAATTCTTTATCTAAAGTTGAAAATTCCTTATCTAAAGTTGGCAATGGTCTTTGAATTTTTTTCATTTTAAAAAACAAAAAGTTCTGAATTCATTATCTAAAGCTGATAATTTCTTATCTAAAGTTGGGAATGGTTTAACAGTGTGAATTTTTTTCATTTAAAAAACTAAAGCTGTAAATTCATGATCTAAAGTTGGTAATGGACTTGTGTTAAATATCAAAGGTTAATACACACACACCAATATATATATATATATATATATATTATTTGCTTTATCTAAATTAAAGGTGTCTAGTCCTTGTGTAGCCCAATGGCCCACACTTTTTACAACAGAAAGGAAGTGGGGTTTCAAACCCCATCCATAGAGTCAGTAAAACGGGTTGGAACCGCCATTTAACTCGTTTAATAAATAGGTTCGGGCTGGCTTTTAAATGGGCTAGCCCGCTTAGCCCAAAGAGTTTAGGCGGGTCAGCTTGCGGGTTGGCGGGCTGGCCCGTTTAAAATATTTTAATTTAAACTCAGTTATTTTAGTTAAATACTTTTATCTCATTATCTTTAATGTTGTGTTTAAAAACTTTCTCATACTTTTTATGTGACATTATTATTTTCATATGATATTTATATAATCTACTATTATTAAATTTAAAATAGAGCAATTTACATATTTTTGTGATATGGTAAAAAAATGAAAGTGAAAATGAAAAATGGTTACATAATATAAATGTATAAAAGAAATTGAGTGTGATATGAGTAGGTAAAAGGAAAAAAAATTAGAAATAAAAAATAATTATAAATATAAAAAAAAATTAAAAAATGAAAAAAAAAAATATAGCCCGCCAACCTGCCTAAATGGGTTCGGGCTAGCAATAAGCCAGCCCGTTTAACCCACCAACCCGTTAGGTCAACCCGTTAGCCTAGCGGGTTGACCCGATTCCCACATCTACCCATCCACGCCACTCCTGGGGAATATAATGTTTGAACTTTGAAGGAATATGTCTAGTCGTCCCGTTTGCGGTTTTTTTTTCTTTTTAAATATATATATATAGATACACACACAAGAGTATTTTTGTCATTTTATTTTAAATTTTAAAAATACAAATCAAGTACTAACATCTTTTCAAAATTTAAATATTTAAAACACATTTTTGTCTTTTCGTTTTTTTTAAAGGTTCTTTGTGAGACTTTCCCTAAAATATGAAGGAAGTTAATAGCTGTCAAAACGGGCTGAGCCCTTTGGCCCAACTCGTTTAAGCCCTTTTAAGTTAAGGGTTAGGCTTGTATTTTATATGATCTAAAGAAAAATTGGGCTTAAAAGGGCTAGCTCTTTTAAGCCCGAAAACAAAAGGGCCGGCCCTTTAAGGCCGAGGGCTAACCCTTTTAAACCCATAATAATTTTTTAATAAAATATGTTTTTTTATTTTTATAAATTATTTATATCATAACAATATATAATTATCTGCATATAAATATATATGCATACAAATATGTATGTGTGTGTATATTAGGCTATAAAATAAAGATATATAACCTTTTAAATCATTTTACTAATATTTATCATTGAATTCAAAATTTTGAGACTTGGTTAATTGTTTTTATATTCCAAAAATTTTAAAAAATATTGAACTTCAGTAAATAAGGAAAGGGAAGATTGTGAGAGGTGAGGGAAAATGAGTTGAGGGAAGATGTGTTGTTTAGTATGAAGAAATGTATAGAGTTAGTTGAAAAAGGAAAGGGAAATACGGATTTTACCCCTAACATAAATTTATGAGTAACTATTAATCAAATTTATATTTCAATACATAAATTTAAGAATTAGTAATACAATAATTTAAAATAAAATATAAATTATATATTTATAATTTAAATAAATAAATAAAAATATTTTTAAAAAATAACAATACATATTAAACGAGCAAAAAATTCCGCTTTTTTGGCTGTAACTCCCTCCTTCAAATTCAAAAACCCACTTTGCAACTACTTTTACGAGCATCGCCTCACATATGAACACGGTTACATAAGGTTGAAATGGCAAGGTTCCATTTTATTAAGATAATAATAATTAATGATAAAAAATAAATAAAAATAATAAGCAATATAAAAAATAATATGAAGATTGGAATTTGTTAAGATATGGAATCAAACCTATTTTATTTATTGATGAAAATCATTTTTTCTGGACTTGATGAAATTTTGCGGGAACAAAAATTGTTAATGAAATTCGAATTTGCTATATAAATTTGAATTTGAATTCAAATTTCTATAGCAAATTCAAATTTCATTAACAAATTTCTTTAGCTATATAAATTTGAATTTGCTACATAAATTCAAATTCAAATTTACAATAAGTTTGAATCCAAGAATTAAATTTTTTTGCTCTGTTACTCAAACAGAGTAACCTGAAGCAACACAGCATGCTTCTCTTAGATCAAAACAACTAAAAAAAATTAAAAAAATATATCTTGAGTCTACATGTTTTCAAAGCTTTCTATGGGTTTAAACAAATTTATAGGTGTTGGGCACATGGTCTTTTCCTCAACACATTGTGAAGTTTTACAATTTAACCCAATTCATCTTCTTCTCTTGCAAAACTCAGTCTAGGTTATTTTTTTTAATAGTGTGATTGTCATTAGTTACAACAATATTGAAAATAAATTGGAGTTTTAGTTTATACAAGATGAAAAAGTTTATGCAAAAGCCGTGAGAATTTTTTATCTTTTACCTGAGCATCCTATTCGATTTCTCTATGATCATATGATGATGAAGATTTGAAGTTAAATATAATATGAAGCAATGTGTTGATGATAAAGGGATACATTTGTCTGAATTTAAAATTTTCTCGGAACTTGAGATCTCACCAATTTTGGTGAGATCACATCTTCTCACCTTTAAAGTAACATTGGTGGGCCTGATCAAATCAGTTCCAGAGAAGATGGAATGAAATATGTGCACTAAACAAGGGAACTTAATAATCTTCCCTTCTCTCCTTGCATCTTTTGTGTACTACGGGGCCTTAGAGTATTTTGCTATACGTTTGAGAGAGTGATTTATATTAAACGTAGGAAAAAAATAGAGTTATAAACAGGATTTCAGTCCAATAAATAAATAAATAATAAATAGGATATCAAGAATACTCAAAACGGGGAAGAGAGAATTAATATTCACCGATTAAAGATAGAAGGACACATGGCGTCGTGGGATTGGTTCGACGGAATCCAAAACAATGTATGTGAAGCGTGCCCTCATAGTCGGATTCGGATAAAATTAATTTAATAAATTAATGTTGCTCCCTAGATATAAATTGGAAATTACTGCTCCTAACAATGAAGTGGAAAACTCGTGTGTAGCTGAACTCATTTCTCAAGGTAAGTGGAAGCTAGATAGCATAAAAGAAATTATAACAGAAGATGAGCTGAAGGCTATAATTAATATTGTGTTACCAAGTAGACCCAAAGAAGATAAGATATGCTGGATAGCAAGAGCAAATGGAGAATACTCTGTAAAAGCTGGGTATAAATGGGTGAAAAAACACAATCAGACAGTACAAAGAAGGCCAGGAAGATCTGAATCCTTTGATAAAAGACTCTGGAGTTGCATTTGGAAGCTCAAAGTCCTAGCAAAAATTAAAATCTTCATGTGGAAAATTGTTAAAGGAGCGATCCCAACAAGAGAAGCACTATGGCAAAAAAGGTGTGTATCCTCTCCAACTTGTCTACTGTGCAATACTGATTCTGAGACTCTGGAACATTTATTACTTCTTTGCGAAAGAGCAAATATTGTGTGGTTTGGCTGTTCATTGGGATTGAAAATAGATAGTAGAAACATAACTAGGATTGATGCATGGTTAGTGAAAATATTGCATGAGAAGGAGTGTCATGATAAGGCAAAAGCACTTATTGCATGCATACTATGGCAAATATGGAAAGCAAGGTGTGCATTTGTATTTGAGAACAAATTGTTTGAACCAATGATGATAATACAAATTGCGACTGAATTGAATGAATCCTATTGGAATGCAAATGGATGGAATAATCCTAAAAAAATAAGTGTGATGCCTGATCAAGCTCAAATATATGAAGAATGGACTGACCATGTAAATATTGGAAGTGCTGAAGTAGTAATCTGGTGTGATGGGGCTTTTTTGTGATAAGTGGGATAAGGTTGGAATAGGAGTGGTATGCAGAAGAAAAAATGGTGAATGTTTGTGCTTAGAGAGTAGACAAGTAGAAGCAACTTTGCCCTTCATGGCAGAAGCGCTTGCTGTCCTATCAGCATTTAAATGGAGTGTACTGTAGGGGTTTGGTTCAGTTCAAGTAAAATCATATTGTCTCTCATTAGTTCGGGCTGTTGTTAATGGTACTGTATGCCCAAAATGGGAGAACTTGAATATATTGAGTGAAATATGTAATCTGGGTAAAGCTCAAAGGAATATCCTTATAGAGTGGATACCGAGAAAAAGCAACCAAACAGTCAACTAGTGTCCTCGGTCAGCTACACTAGAGAAGTGCTCGAAAGACTGAGTGTCGCAACCCCTTCCTTTCTGGTAAAAGTCCTAGCTGAGGACTGGAATAAAGTTAGGAAGATTAGATAGTTGCTGGTTTTTTCTGTTCTTTTATCAGCTATTTTACTGTTTCTGCTTTCTGTAATTCTGGTTCGATTTTCTACTGCTGGTTTGTGGTTTCAGTTGTTTTTCCTGTTCTGCTGCTGTATGGTCTGCGGTGTAGCTGTGTCTGTTATTAGAAGTTGTATACTGGGATGTTGATGGAAGTTACAAGAAGGAATGAAAGGAATATTGATTTTGTTTGCCAAAAAAAAATGATTGAAGGTCTCTTGTGCTCTTGCTGAATTAAGGCTATCCCTAATGTTACTTTTCACTAATTAATAATAATCTGGCTCCGAATTTGAGTCAGGTCACATCCCTAATCATAGTTTGCATACGCAAACAGAGTTTTCTTTTCCCAAAAAAATAAAACAACTTTCTCTTATGCCTTAATATTTAAATTAGAGTGAAATGTTTTTTTATATACTCTCTTTGATCATAAATATAAATTTAATTAACTTTTTAAGATATTAAAGAAGGTAAATAAATTATATAATTATATCTATATAATGCATTATTTATTATATATCAGTTTATAAATTAGATAAAATAGTTTGAAGAAAAAAATAAATTTAAATTCTTTAAAGTAATTTAATTAGTTTATTTTATAATTCTCAAAAACAGTCAAGTATGCCTTATATTTAGAATCTAATATGTTATTATTTAAGTGTTGGATGAACGGGGTTAAGGTGCATCTAACACACGTTGAAAAATTTTCTTAAGTGCATCCATAATCACCAAATATTTTGATTATATGTGTCTATCACCTTAATATATTTTTTGGCACATTCTGCATTAAGATACAAAAAAAAAATACTTTAAAATATTTGATGCATCTAAAAAATATTATTTCAGGGTGATCGATATACTACAATATACTTCAAAGTGCTTTTAGGAAAATACTAGCATTTTAAAATGGTAGGTGCACCTTAACTTAATAAATATTGTTTGCTTAAAAATACATCCATGATTAATTGAGTTTGTGAAATTTCTATGGACAAAAAAGTTACCTTATATATTTTTACACCAAAATTTCAGTTAATATCTTTATTTTATAAAACAAATGTTTATCATACAGTCATAATAGTACTAGTCTAAAATAACATTTCGGAAAAACAACAGAAAAATTTGTTTAAAATAAGGAAAAGATAAATAAGTATTCTCAACTTTTTAAATCATTGATGTGACGTATAAGAGGAATATGAGATTTTTAAATCTCTCCAAACTTTTTAAATGGACAAAGATGCCCTTGATTTTTCTTTTCATTTATTTCCTCCATCCCCTTCTCACTTTGTCTCCTCCCACAACAACATCAATATATTAATTAACAATATGAGTATTTAATTAATAGATTTATCATTCTTTTTCACAACTTATTATTCATGTATAATTTTTCACACAAATTTCAGTGATCAAAATAACAACATTAGTATATAAACTAATAATATTGGAATTTAAATTAATGCCTTTATTATGTTTTTAACAACTTCATATCCCTAAGAAGCAACAACTTATAGGTATAACTTTCATATTATTGGCGTCAGCCTCTTCACTGTACAAATTCTTGACAACAACACCTGTAAAAATACAATCAACAAACAGTTCGAATTGTGCCCAAAGGTACTGTCCTTAGGAAATATTCCGCAAACCCCTAGTAAGTTAGGAAGCGGCACTCCTTAGGATAAAACGAACTCTTCCTACATAAAGTAGGGTGGCAAAACTGCAGGAAGATCACTGTATAACTCAAAAGAAAGGAGAAAAGAGGAGCTTGTGTCACCAAACTTGGTGCTCTGACCACACTGTGTGTTTTTTACCTTAGGCAATGTGTTGCCTTTTATAGTAAAAAACATGTGACCGTTGCAAACATAATGACGACTTAATGACAATTAAAATGATAGTTACAAAACATGAATTAATAAATGTAATAAAACCTTTTAATTGTCAATAAAACTGTTAATTAAAATTCCAATGGTCATTTCCAACGGTCAGTTCAAGGACTCATCTCATCAGCCTTTTACTAACTCAATCTCATATCCGATGGTATACTAGAGTATTCGCAGTCTTGAGTTATATGAGACTTCTTCTTTTGACATACTTACACACAATAACTACAACAATCCCCCACATGTGTCAAAAGGAAGCTCCTAGCCTCATTAACTGAGTTACATACATGGGCATAACCATTGTATTTGGTGGACCTTTGGACTATGAACCAAACCTAGACTAATAACACTTAGTACATAGAGATGCCAGTGGTCCTATGGACTACGAACTAACAACTCTTAGTTGTATACTAGAGGCATGAAGAGTCAGATTATACCCCCACATTTCCCACTGTTAACGTGTTTTTGCACATTAAAACGGCCATACGCATGTCCTGGTATTTAACAAATGCTCTAGAGATCTCACCATGATCTCATAAGAGCGGCCCCACTCCACATTCATATAGGTGATTTCATGAAATGTACTTGCAATGAGTACACCATCCCGTAGGATTATGAAATCATTAAGAGCTTTTGTTCAACCTCACCAAAATGCATTCTAGCACTTTCCATCCCATAGGAACACTACAAAAAAAAACATATTTGTAGCGGTTTTAACCGCTACAAATAACATTAGTAGCGGTTTAAAAAACCTCTACTAAATCGTATGTTGCAAACCGTTTTATAGTTAAAACCGCTACTCATAAGAAAAAAAACCGGTACTAATTTGTAGCGGTTTAACTAAACCACTGCAAAGTCTAAAACTTTGTA
>JBAGKO010201285.1:0-13970 GCA_037177275.1 Acacia concinna
CTTGTCAAAAAAGGTAAAAACTTTTCAAGAAAATTACACTTAAATACCTAATAAATATTTGCATTTTGACCCTTCCCCTTCACCTATAAATAGATCTCTTCTCCCCCCTTCCTTTTCACCAAAAAACATGCTTCCCTCTCCCTCTTGAAGGAATTCCACCTCTCTCAAAGTAAGCCTCTACCGGAGTAGTTTTGAGTGGTCCCGACCGAGTCTTCGATCCAAGTAAGTTATTAGAGTAGTTAGATGGAGGTTCTGTCCAATTGTACAGGCCTAAATAGTAAAACTAAGGGAAAGTGTTGCCCAATTATTCTAGACTAGCACAGTCATTCCTAAGAGGAGGTGATGTCTGACTGTTCCACACTAAGATAACATTTCCTTGGGGGAGGTGCTCTCCGATGGTCCTGGACTAAGATATCATTTCCTGGGGGAGGTGTTGTCTGACTGTCCCAGACAAAGATAGGATTTCTTAGGGAGAGGTAATGCCCAACTGTCAGGAGGTCTAATGGGCACATCTAAGGGGAGATATAGCTCAATGCCCTAGCCTGGGCAGTAGAAATGGGCCAAGAGCAGGGACCTAGTGGACACGGTATAGGCAGGGAAGAGAGATTGTCCAGGTAGTAGGGAATCAGGACCCTAGGGGTACAGGAAAGAAAGGACAGTAGTATATGTTAGAGGTAATAGTAATGCCCTATATTGCGGTCTGTATAGGTGTTATAGAGAGGCATACAAATAATCCAATGGTGCTTGAAATAGTGAAACAGAGCCCGTACACTGTGCAAGGAGTATATGGTAGCAAGAATCTCTGCCCTTAACATGTATTGCTTTGTGTTGTCTATTGTTTGTTTTATGCTTGTATGTTATGTTCTGGTTGTGTTAGACTTGTATGTATGAGAACTATGACTCCCTGTTTATGCATTGGCTTTTTGAGTTTGAGTTTGTGTTGAGTCACGTGCAGGCTCCTGGTACACATTATGTGCTGTGAGAAAGGGTACTAGAGGTAAAGTACATGCATTGCATATATCATGACATGCATTGCATTACATGGTTCTTGGTTATGATTCTGCTACTAAGGTTTCTCTAGAAACCTTACCCTCTCTACAAGGGAACATGCTTAGAGATAGAGGTTTACATTTGCTATTTCTTGGCATGTATTCATGTTCAATATGATCAATGTATCTTATGGATTCCGGTTTTATGCCTCTGTCAATAGAAAAAGTTGTTTCTATGTTCCATCTGTGTCAAAATTTTAAATTTCTCTGTTTCGACATATGGATACTTCAATGGTTCCAAGGCCACTTTAAGGGACAAAAAAGGCCAAAAATTGGGATGTGACAATCATGACAGCTTTGAAGGTTGATTTAAATACTCTCACTCAATGTGTTGACAAAGGCATAGATGTTGAAAAAGGGAAATTTGCTTATGTGAGTGTGGAAGTAGACTTAAACAAAAAGCTTAAATCATGATTTGCAATCAGAAAATTAATTTTCCACGTAGAATATTAGTGTTTAGAAGCAATTTTTTTTAGTGTGGAAGGTATGGACATAAAGAAGAAGATTGCCCTACCACTGGAGGGCCCAAATCAATCATGTCAAAAACTACATCATTGGAAAGGCCTATACAACCACTAGTGGATGTAATAGACAAACACCTATTGTTCAGTGTTGTAAGAATTTAGAGCACAGAGTAGTATGGTATTTGGATGAAAGCACAAAAAACCTTCAAGCAAAGACCGACTAAAGGGTATAAAGAAACAAAGGCTCAACAAAAATCAATGGCCAGTAGTAAGGGGGTCAGAAAGTACATAAAGGTGGCTTTGGCTCCAAATTTGATGCTGAAAGAGCAAGCGAATCACCCAAGAGGGGGTGAATTGGATGATTAAAAATTTCTTCGAAAATCAAGAACTCAAACACTTATGTTGATTTGGTCAAACGGACCTACGTCCAATTCTTAGTTACCACTGAGTTCCACTACTCCCCAAGATTTCAACAGGGTCTTAGTGCCTTAGTACAGACTCCATTGACTCTTTAAGGATCACTCCCCCTTACAAATATAATCCAAGTGCCCTACTCAAGGTATCCCAACCTTGAGTACCTCACAAATGAGTTGTTGAAGACAATAATTACTCTCTCAAAAGAGTTGAATAATAATCACTGAAGCACAAGCTAGAATTAATGACAAAATAAAATGCAACAAATTAAAAATATATGACTCATATTGATTGCACATTCATTAGTTAGTTGCTCGTCATTAATGGTCATGTATTTATAGTTTGAAGAATTTGTGTCTGTTGATGTATCTGTTGGACTTCAGTTTGTAGCCATTGACATTCCATCATTTGTCTAGGTAGTATCCGTTGAAGACACAAAGAATTTCCTTCTTGGTCATAAATATATTCGTTGAGGCTTTTGAAGGAAGGTAGGTGAAGACTTTAGTTATATTTGGTAACAAGCATTAAATGCTTCTGACACAATCTTCACTTCGGTTGATTTGTGCTTTAAACTTCTCCAAATGACTCATAACTTGTTCTTAGATATAATATAGATCATTTGTAAAGTTTAGAATCAAGTGGGTATCAATATAATGAAATCTTTAATGATTAAAATATTTATGCTACGATGCTCTATTTTTTTGAAAAACTCACTTTTAAAATTTCCTTGAGGTAATCCATTTGAAATCAATAAGCTCAAGGAATTTGTCACAAAATAACACTTGAAAGATTTGGAGAAAGTTTCCTCAAGATTTCACAAGTTATGATTGCCTTGAGGTTGAGTCTTATCCTTAAGGATACAAGTAACATAGACTAGTAACCTTGAGGTTACAAAATGAACTCAAGGTTAGTCTTTGAACAACTTAAAACAATTTTGGCTTGTTCCCTTAAGGCTAAAAATCAAACCTTAAGGTTTTGTGTTTTAGAAACAAAAGACAACTCAGAGCATGTGTGAAAATACATAGCACCCTCAAGGTCAAAGAGTACCCTCAAGGTTGCTCACCATTGCAAGGTTTTGAAAATGCACAGCTAGGTTTCCTGGTAGCCTTCTAAGGTTGTTAGTCACAGACATTTCCTCGAGGTCAGGGCTCAACCTCAAGGTTACGTGGCCTTGCACCCTTCTAAAATACACAGCCAGGTTTTACTCTAGCCTTGCACTACTGGCAAGGTTGTGAAACTCAGGTCGCAACTATAGATAGCTTAAGTCACGACTAAATCAACCAAAGAGTACATTAAGAAAATGAAGCACATGTCACAACTACAAAATATATGAGTCATGACTTCAACAACCAAAGAGTACTCTCAAAGGGAATGAAACCCAGGTCGCGACTTCATGAAATTGAGAGCACATGTACTGAAAGGTTGTCAAGTCTACTTGTAACACTTGTAATGTTACTCTCTAGCCTTGTAGGGATCCGTGTCCTCAAGGTAGGCTTTCACCCTCGAGGGTGGGATCACATTTGGCAAAGGCAAGTTTTTAGTTCACCCTTGCTCCTAAGGCAAGGTTCCTCATAAACCTATCTATTAGGACCAAGGACCACTTTCCTCGAGGTTACCCATCACCCTTGAGGTTGTGGCTCCTTACAGCCAGCTAGCAAGGTTTTGGCTCAGCCTTTCACTCATTGTAAGGTTAGTGTCAAACCTAGCTGTTGAGGGCCAAGACCCTCGAGGCTAGGACACCTTTTAGCCTACTTGCAAGGTTTTCTCACAACCTTGTCGTTATGGCAAGGCTGGCCATCCTCGAGGTTCTTTCTCACCCTCGAGGTTGGAAAACTAGTAAGGTTACTGACAAGGTTCGAAATCATTTTCTTTCTTTGATACTAAGTGAATATTACTCAAGTACACCTACTTAAGTAATTTCCCTTTAGTTTTTCACAATTAAAACACTTTTTCAAATCAAACTAAGTTTAGTAATCATCAAAACATAGGATATAACATATGCCTTAGGAAATGATGAAATCCTTAAAACTATGACAGAAACAAAAACCTTTAACTTACCAAAGGAACCTGCTAAAATATGGAGGAGCAAGGGAAGCAGACCGTGAATAGCAAAGCTGAAGAACAAGGAGTAAGGGTAGAGAAAGAGCAAGGAAAGGTGTATGTATAGGGGGAACGTAGCAGGAGTGATAAGAAAGAAGGATACAAGATAGAAATTATGATGGATAAGAAAGAAGGACGGGAAGCAAAAATAGTGACATATAAGAAAGTGAAAGTCAGAGCAGGTATGAGACTAGACAAAGAAAATGGAAAAGGGTCCACAGTAAATGAGAACACTAGAAGAAAAGTGGTTAACCAAGGCCTAACAAAGAAAATGTGGTGGATAAAGGTAAAATAAAGGTGGTTGGGAAATAAAGAAGCCCAATAACTAGGCCTAAAGTATTCTTACCAATCCTTAAAAGGAAGAATTCTACTGAAGCCCATCATGTGGTGTTTGAGTCCAGTAGAACTACTAGGCTAGTAAATGTTGAAAAGCCTAAAAGGAATGGATTAGAAAAGGGCCAAAAATCAACAATATCAAGTTGATTGAGAAAGAACAGTGGAGATCGAAAAGAAGTCAAATGAAAGGTATCTAATATAAGCATTCCTATGCATCAAGACCTTGAAGAGGAATTGGTAGAAATGCCAAAATAGCCACCAATTCCAACCTTTAATGCCAAGCCCAGGATTGCAAGATGATGGATCAAGATAGAATGGAGGGTTCGGATACATGGTATGATCCTCAAGAAGATACGGATATTGTTAACCAGTTTGTGGAGTCCTCTATGATCAGTCTCAACTAATCTCAGTAAGTTAATTTCTACCCATCTTATATATATTTATTTGTGATTAATATTGTTGCTTGGAAATGTCAGGGGCTTGCCTCTAAAACCTTCCCTAGTCATTTTAGGGACCTTATGAGAGGTAAAGAGATTAATTGTCTTGTTTTGTTTGAACCAAGAGTTAGTGGCATAAATGCAAAATGTATAATCAAGAAGCTGGGATTTAGCTCTTGGATCAGGATTGAAGCAACTGGGAATGTATATGGATCCTGTGGTGTGATCATGACATAATAATTTAGTAGATAAATTCCTCTACCCAGCTAATGCATATGAGACTTATGATAAAAGGGAAAATCAATTGTTCTTTTTATCTTGTATATATGTTGAGCCTTCCTATTTGAAAAGGCAAGACCTGTGGAGGGAATTAATCTAGAATAAATCTGGTCTTTTATTCCCATGGCTAGCGATTAGTGATTTTAATGCCTATCTCTCAGCTAGTGATAAATGTGGTAGCTCGAATTTGAATTGTATATCTATGCATGGTTCTACTAAATGTATTGCAAACATTTGCTTAGTTGAAATTGATTATGTGGGTGAGAAATATACTTTGGAAAAGAATCTTGTTAAAGAGAAAATTGATTGGGGTTTTGTGAATGATATTTGGTCTCAAAGGTCTCTAATGGCGAAAATATTCTACCTCCCCAAGTATGGTTCAGACCATAGATCCTTGTTTGTGAAATGTAAACCTATAATTCATCATCAAAAAGTTCGGCCACCCTTTGGATGTCAAGTTGGTTGGCTATTGGAGGAGGGGTTTTGAGATATAGTATAAAATAGTTGGTTCAATAGTGATTGGGATGCAGATATTAATAACGTCACATGAAATGTTGAGGATTGGAATCACAAAACCATGAGAAATATACAGGCAAAAAAACATAATGTAATGAGACAAATTGAGGGTGTTGAGAGATTAAACTGAAAATAAATTAAGGTAAGAGTATAATAAGATTATGGCATAAGAGGAGTTGCTTTGGTATCAAAAATCTAGATGTGATTGGCTCAAATGGAGAGACTAAAATAGCAAGTTCTTCCATAATGCAGCCGTTATTAGAAGAAGAAGAAGAAGGAATAGGTGGAAGGACTTAAGAATTCTTTGGGAGAGTGGATTTTTTAGCAAAATGCACTAAAAGGAATGGCATTACAATACTACAAGGATTTATTCTCTAGTGATGTTGCTTCTCCTATGCAGTTAAATCTCTCTTCACATTTTCCACCTCTCCAAGAGTTTCAAAAAGACATGATAAGAGCTTAAGTCACAAATAAAGAAATTAAAACAGCGGTTTTGGATTTGGAGACCTTCAAAGCTCTTAACCTTGGTGGATTCCAAGGCTTCTTTTATCATGAGTTTTGGGATACAGTTGGTAATTCCATATGTGAATTGGTCAATAATATTTTTGATGAACCAGAGAGAATGCAAAATCTAAATCATACCAACTTTGTCTTAATCTTGAAGCCATGAAAGATTTTTGGCCTATATCATTATGAAACATCAACTACAAAGTGAATAATGAAAATTATCCGTAGAAGACTAAAAGGGATTATGGGATACCTTGTGGGATACCACCAATGTAGCTTTATTGCTAGTAGACAAAGCTATGATAATGTCATTATTGCCCAAAAAGTGTTTTTTTCACACCTTACGTATAGACCATTTTTTAGGTCACTTAGTGTCCATTAGAGTTGCATTGCATTACAGACAATGTAAAAGCTCAAAACTGAAAATTTTGTTTCTGGTGGGTACTATTCATTACCAAAATAGATTTATGGTAGACTTTGAAAAATTGTAACTAAACATAGAAATATCGAAATAATTTGGTTATAAGTTCTATGGAAAGCCATTTGAAGGCTCTACAGGGAAAAATAGTTTCATACATTAATTGCTTACAAATCAATGCTAGATTTGTTCAGAATCCAACTCTATCTTTTTTTGGTAAAACAGTTTTTCCCTATTTTAATCTTAATTTTAAAAATTCATAACTTTGCGCACGAAATTCCAACTTCTACATACTACCTATCAAAACGAAGCTTAGCATGTCATCTATCATTATGTGAAACTATAAGTCCAGGTAAGTCATCTGATACAAAACAAAATTTGTACAAGTTTACTGCTTTAGTGCAGTTTTGAGCCAGCAAGCATTTCCAGAATATATATATTTAATATAATAAGCAAAATAGCCTTCACCCTTGCACTCCCTTTCCATCCCTCCTTGATGATTTAGGCCCTAGTTCATGGTTATTAATGGGGAGAGTGAGATTCTTGAGAATCCCAATAGCAAGTTACAATAATACTAATCTCAAAGAAGCAAGTAACATGTGACAAGCATGAAATTAACTTAGGGAGCTAACATGCTTTGCATGCCCTATGGCATCCTCATCTTAATGCACCTCATATTGAATACAAGTTATAACATTTACATGTTAAGAGTGCAACATAACATAGTAGTCATCATCATCATGACAACAAGCAAAGCAATCTCAAGCTCAACCAAATGCACATGCAAAATCACAATATAAGCAAGCAAGTAATAACATTAGAAATTATGTAAACATGCTACCTTGATCTTTAATCTTTCATCTTGGCCTTTCGGTCTCAACCTCCCAAGGGTCTCTTTCACAAATATCAAACCATAAGGTGCAACAACCATTAACAACAATCATAAACACCAAAAGCTTACTGGCTGGAATTTAAACCCTTTCCCTTACTCTTTTTGGTGTTCTATGGTTTAATACTTATTCCCTATAGTAAAAATCTTGAACCAATATATTCCCACAATTTCATGTGTAGAATTCATTTTTGAACTCAAAAATATGAAATCAAAACTCCTATGTCTAGTGAATGCTCAAAACCGAACAACACCCTTTTGTGTTCCATAAATTATGCCTAACTTTGAAAATACATAACTTTTTGTACAAAGCTCCAAATTAGGTGTTCTACCACTCATTTTAAAACTTAAGATGAGATCTATAAGTATACCAAATATCATGACCAGACTCCATCATTTGATTAGATTTGAGTAGGTAAAAAAATGACCTTGTCTAGGTTACTTTCATCCCATAAACTATCATAGTTCAAACTCTAAACACTTCCTTAAACCATTATCTAACTCTTCTACCTGTTATAACACAATTTGGGCAGCACCTCCCCTTAGGGTTTGTGCATCACAAACAAGAAAATCAGCCAAGAACAACTAATATTCACCACAACCAACAATAACAACCACAACTTAACAAGAATCAACAAACAAGACAAGATTTTGGAAGTTACCTCTTGTCTTCATGATTTTGCTCACAAAAATTGAACCTTTTACCTTTGTTTCTCTTTATTTTCTCCTTGATAACCATGAATACAAGAAGGCACAAGAGGTTGGGAGAGGTCTTACATCAAGAAACTTGGAAGAAGTGGTTGATTTTTGGCTAGAACTCACCTAAGTTTACTTGGCTCCTTCTCCTTTCTTTTTCTTCTCTTCCTTCTTTTGCCTTGGACGTCCTCCCCTCTCTTTCTCCAAGTTCTGACCGAAAGTGAGGCCTAATTGTGGTCTTATGGTGCATTTTCATTTTATCAATTGAATTGAGTAATTAATTGAAGTCCACCTCTTTTTAAGGTAATGATATTTTATTATGTGCATATCTTTTCAAGAGCCAATCTTGGCCCTTCGTTTTGGTCTTCCAATCTTGCCCTTGGGATCATATTTAGTCTTCCCTTTTTATCCTTGAATGTGTCACAAATTACAATTGTGCCATTACATTTTTACATTTTTAGATTTCTGGGCAGAATTTTCACCCAGATTGGAAAATTCATATATAATAATATAGATGTCCAATTGAAATGACTCCAAAGCTCAAATGTCGATTTTTGAGTCCAGTTTTAGGGAAAAATAATTTATTTGCATTTGGAATCATAAAATTTCCAGCAACTTTATGTTTGAACACTGCTCCAGAAGCTGGCAAATTTGACTAGGCAAAACTCAAAAATTCATATCTCTTACCATATACATCCAAATCATACAAATTACATATCAAATTAAAGCTCGACATGCCTACTTTTAGACTAAAAAGTTTCATAATTTTTGGACATCATTTGGCTGGGAAAAAAATAACACACAACAGAACTTCCTCTTATGCCCTTCCAGAAATCAGCCAAAACTTACTTTAACCATGGTTCTTACACCAAAATTCACCATTTTATTCCCCTTATCTTATCATATACTTAGGGAATTTGGTGAATAAAAATTTAGAATGTTACACCCAACAAAGTTATCTTTCATAGGAGCATCTACAAGATAAATATAGGCATTTACATAAGAGCATTTATATTAATGTTCTTAATTTATTCTTTGCATATGAGCATTTACATAAGAGCATTTATATTTATCCTTACTTTATTCTTGGGTTAATATTCAAGTTTGCCATGGAAGTTTTTTTGGGTGCAATTTTTCCCCAGAAGTATCAATTTTGAAGCAATGTTGACCAAGGGTAATGGAGAATGAATCTAACGTTGGCCATGTTGAAATTCTTGCCACGTTGGAGTCCACTTTAACGGTGCTTTTGTGGATAATTTCCTTATTATGTCAGTTGAATAATTATTGTCCCTGAAAGAAACATTGATTAAAAGGAAACAAAGAAGGAAGGGTGAGTGTGTCAGGTAGGGCTTCAAACTCCAATAGCGGACTTAACTACAACTTCTTCTTCAAGCAAAAGCAGGAAGAGGGGCGCACGTCTTAGGGAATGTTGTAGCGAAGTTCAGAACGGGGGTTCAGCAAGGATGTGTCGGTGCAATGTGGTGGTACCTCTCTGGACATCTTGAACAAAGATCAACCCTGGGAGGAGATTCTTTGGCTGTTGAAATTATAAACAGGTATGCCTTTTCTGCCCTATTAAAGAAACATAGGGAGAGTTGCAAAATTGAGGGGTTGGAAGACTTGAGTATAATGAACTTTACAGAGTAAAGAAATCAACGAACTTGTCACAAAGGAGGATCAAATGTACAAATTTAGTTTATGATTTTTGGAAGGAGGAACAGTTTAGCCAAATGCTTTATACTATAAATTAAACCATTAGCTTACTACTTGTGGGAGAGCACATAATATTCAGTTTACTTTCTAAATGTCTCATGCCTTATTTTCTCATATAGTTTATGTTTGGTGCTTGCACTTGTCTTGGTAAATTTGTAATATAGTAAATTATTATAATGAGGAAAAAGAGAACATTGATGAACTTGAAGCCATATTTTTGTGATGATGCTGCTACTAGTATTGCTGCTACTCTAGTATTACTACTTATTATAAACATTTAACCATATCATATGAAACAGTTTTTCTTGCATGTATCCATGTTGGTGGGTGTCCAAATTTGTATATACATATGTGAACATTATCAATATAAGATTGCAATTGCTGAGACTTTTTTTTTTAATGTTCTTATGATCTAAAAATTGTTTTTAAATTGGCAGGGAGGATGCGGATTTTTTCAATGGCATGATGGAGAAATGAGTGAGAGGGCAAGGGAGGTGATAAACTAATAACTTGGGCGTGTTGATAGGTTATATAATGACAATATGTGGCATAGATTATTTGATGAGAGGGATTAAGTGATGTTGAAGCACGCATTGGTGTCATAAATATGCAGATGAAGAAGATTGAAAAGAAAATGAGGCTCACATTTGGTGCTTTGGTGCTTACATGGTGTTGTTTTTTAGATTACATTATATTATAGTGTAATGGGCATTTGAATGAATTTAAGGAGGTTTTGTCTATATCTTGCACAATGTAGGAATTGTCTTTATCTTGCAAAATGTAGTTTACAATATGTTATGATGTAATGGGCATTTGATGTAATGGTTCAGCCCCCAGAAACATTGTCTACAAAAGATTTGATGTAATGAGAATTATGTTATGATATAAGATAATAACTTTTCACACATGATGATGTTGGGTCCTTCTTTTTTTCTTCCTTTTTGGCATCTTAAAAAACTAAAGGTATGGTGACAAAATTGAACTAAAATGCAGTCTCTCCCATTAACATGGATAAAAAATCACTTCCAAGTAATGAAACTTAACCAGAAGTATTTCTAATTTTTTACATGATTATGATAATTCTAAGATCCTTGATAGCCATTATTTTTCTATGAGAAGAAATAGTCACTTCCATCCTAAATTTCAATGAGTTATGTTGCCGAAAACTTCAAAATGCCAAAATAATCTCATATAGTGAAAAGGAAAATAGGGAAAACTGACTTGCTTTCTACAATGCAAACATTTAGATGTCTGATTTCTAAAATTCAAAATAATATAAACTTGTCATATATGACTTCAAAATACATTATTTGTAATTACATAACCCTAATGTCAATAAACATAATACCAAAGCCTAAATATCAACATTATAATACAAGTATACTTGGCCAACAATTCAAAACAGCAAAAATTCAAAACATCATGTGTTAACATGGGTACAAAATATTGCAACTACTGTATATTGTTACTCCAAATATCCCCTACCAATCCTCATGGAGGATTTTATTGACCATTGGAAGCAGCCAATGCCTTGTCCTTACATGCTAACAGCTGTGAGGTTGTCAAAGCTCGTTGTCCCTTCCACAAGAAGCCAGGTGGTGTCACTCCCAAGTCAGATGACATAGGTTCACTGCTTGCATCCCTTTGAGTTTGTATACATTGAGGCCCACGACTGTTTGAATTGACATACATGACTATTGTCAGCCTCATGTCCCTTCTATTAGATATAGGAAATCTGGTATGCACATATACATGTTGTTGCATATAATCTTGTCTGGTGTCATCATTAATGATTGTTTCTAATCCCATGCTAGGCTAGGGAAAAAACAAGAAGTTATATAGTGCTTAAACAATGGTATAATAATACAACATTGTAATGTAAATGTAATATAAATTATAAATTGTCCTTCCAGTGTGTTCATCTATTTGGGCCCCTATGCCACATTGTGTTCGATTCCTATAGAAAGCTCGATCACCTCTCAGTTTTTTTGGTTCTTGAGATTGTTGGGTAGTGCTCTTAGATTGTGGGGTATAACATACTATAGTGGGTTGGGGCTGACCAGTACTTTTTTTGCATTTGTACACCCTTCCCCCCTTGATTCTTTACATTGAAAACAGTATCGGAGCACCCCAGGGTGACACACTAGGTCTAATGGAGCCTATTTCTAATAGCTCCTGTATATGCTTCTTTAGCTCAACTATCTCATTGAGAGCCATTCTATATGGAGCTTTCAAGATCGACTGCACTCTTGGTACTAGATTATTGACAAACTCACCTCTCTCTCTCTAGTGGCAATCCACTGATCTCATATGGAAAGACTTTTGGATACTATTTAACTATTGGAATTTGCTCAATCCCTGAGTCTACTTCTGCTTGTATTGAGAAAAATACTAAGTAGCCCTAACATCCCTATTTTAGGCTTTCTCTACCTGAGCCTCAGAGATGAGATTCAGTTATATATTGGTGCTAGGGACTAGCTCTCTAAGGGGAAGTACTAAACTCTTATTCTTACAATCAAGGAGTATGGCATTTGATGACAAATAATTCATGCCAATAATCACACCGATATCACGTAAAGGAATGCAAATCAGGTCTAGAACAATACAACAATGCGCATATCATACAATACAACTTATACATACACTAAAGGTGCACACTCTAGTACTAATAGAGTGGATATACTACAAAAAAACATCAAATTACCGACATAATTTCAATTTTTAGACGAAATTACCAATTGAATTCCGTCAAAAACGAAATTACCGACGGAATCCATTGCGTTGGTAAAAAATATGTGGGAAAATAGTTTACCGATGGAAATTTATTTTGTTGGAAATTACCAACGGAATGTTATCGACAAAAAATTTCGTCAGAAATTACTGACAGAAAATTCTGTGGGTAATCACCCGCGTAAAATTCTGTCGATAATTTCCGTGGGTGATCACCGATAGAAAATTCCGTCGGTAAATTATTTTATTTAAAAAATAAAATAAATCCACATAGGCCTCGCCGGTGGCCGCCCTCGTCGAAGGGTTGGAGACTGCCATGTGTCTCTCCTCCTTGTGCCACGTGTCCTCTGAATTAATTGTTGAGTTTTGTGACCAAGCCAAGACTCGAACCTTGGACCTCTCACATGTATTGTGATGCCTTTGCCAGTTGAGCTGCTTGACCATGCAGTAATTATTCACATAATGATATATATAATATAACATTTTAAAAATATAACATAAATATATGCGTGTATATATAATATTAATTATATTATTTATTAATATAAATATATATATTATATCAAATATATATTAATATATTTCTTTTTTTAATATAATAATTAAGAAATTTTATTTTCTTATTTCATTTATATATTTACTCTTAGCATAAAATATATTATATCTTTAATATTTTATTAAATATTAATTTTATAATATTTTTCCTTTTATTTTTTATTTTTTTATATTATTATATATTTAATTTATTATTTTTTATTTAACTTATTATTTTTTTATTTAATTATATATATTTAAATATTACCGACGGAATTTTTTTTGTCGGTAATATTTGTCCGTCGGAAATTACCCATGGAAAAAAATTCCATGGGTAATTACGTCGGTAATTACTGACGGAATCTTTTTCTGTCAGTAATTCCGTCGGTGATTTTACCCACGGAAATTCCGTCGAAAATTACTGACAGAAAAAGATTCTGTGGGTAACTTCGTCGGTAATATAAATTTTTTTTGTAGTGTCTTGTTTTTATTCAAAGATCTTTCCAAAAGCTAAAAATATAGCTTTGAATCACTGATTTTGGAAATATATAGGATTAGTTATGAAATTTCTAAGTTTCAAGAAATTCATTATCTTTTAGTACCCATTCTTTGAGAAAGAATTTTAAGTTATTAACTTTACCAAGGCTACTTTTGGGTCATATGTGGATGGATATGTGGTTATTAAATGGCTAAACAGCTCTGATAAGTGATCAAAGAGTAAGGTACTACATAAAATGCCTAAAAGAAAACCTGTAATTGCTTTATTATATATGAAAAGGAGAATAATTGAGTGAACGAAGATATGTTATGATATTATTAATTTAAATAATATAATTAGTTATACTTTATAAAGAAAGGTAATAAAGAAATAATATAATCAATTACTCC
>JBAGKO010201312.1:0-13964 GCA_037177275.1 Acacia concinna
AACGGAAAATCAAAAGAAAATAGTATCGAGAATGACTGGAAAGGTGGAAACAAGACCAGATATAATTTGATCATTATGAAGAAATAAAAAATCTTTATAGATAGAGCCAATCATTAATTCCCAACCGTGGGGTGAATGGAATCCGATACATAAATCAGTTAACAAAAGAATAGAAAAAGCTTTGACTAAAGAAGGCCGATTCCCCTAAGCAATTAAAGGGCTACGGCTTTCGCGGGCAATCGCTTCTTCGAGACCAATTCCAACAATATCGAGATTGGAATGAAATTCTAGTTATACCCCGGCCGCTTTCTTGGAACTAATTGATAGGCACTTAGTTTTCTATAGAACAAGCGGGCGATATGCAGCATCAATCAAGGTAAAAGGGCAGTCACGGCCTGTGCTATAATGCACAAAAGCCCTCCACCCCACCAAAAAGTAAAGAACCCGTGGTGCCTGCTTGTGACACATAGGGCTTGCTTTTCGTGATTACTATGAAATAGATGGCGGACTCAATTCATCAGGAACTGGAAGGACGACATCTCTCTCAGAAAAAAGGGAAATAAAAGACGAGAGAATCCTGCCTTTATTTTGACTACCTAGGCTAGAGGACTTGACGGACCACCTCAGAGGTCGGAAGAAGATTCTTGGAGACCACGGCAACCCTTGCTGAAAGGGGTATGGGGGACAAGCAGGGCATATAGCCCATAAAGAGGTGGAATCCGTTCGTTCATACGCACACCGACTGGATCATCCACAGCGAAGATAATACTCGAAAAGGGACTACGAGTCACCTTCTTTGAGCAATATTCTATTTTTCAGAGAGAAGAATGACCAAAAGTAGACCTGACCTGAACAAGTACATCCGACCTTTCGTCTTGATTATGAATCAAGAAAGACGGGATCTAAAGGCACGCAATTCTTGATCTTTTTAGAATTCTGAAGGACATCGATCTTTCGCCTTGCGCAAGGATATCTCTCTTTTCTTAGACTCCATAAGGAGAGAATAGTCCACTTGGGTGGAAGGGGAGGCCTGGTTTTATTTTACCTGGGCCAAAGACTGTCCCCTCTGCTCTTCCGGGAAAAGTCGCTTCCTTTTTTCGGGGACTTTTCCGCAACTCCTTATCACTATTTCGCTTTCTATAAAGCATAGTGTCAGTCTCCCTTACTTTATAGGGTAGGAGAAGGTATCTCAAATCTTTCCACTGGAGAACCAAACCAGGACTAGGTTAGGGGCCTTGAAAAAGGGAATTACCTCCTATCTTCCCCTTGTTGAAGAAGGGTTGACGTAATGGATAAGGTTCAGGAGGTTACCGGAGCCGGAGTTCCAATTAGCAATAAGAGAAAAAGAAAAAAAGAAGTGAAATAAGCCTTAAAAGGCCAACCCCCGGGCAGAGTTGGGCCAAGACTAACTGCGAGTTTAAAGTGGTTTACTATGTATATTTCAAGGGAAAGCAGGTATAGGCATAAGCTTATGGGACTAAGGCGCGCCACCTTAAGCGGAATGGAGCAAGGAGTTATCCACTAAATGATAGAAAGGCTACCTTCTCAAGGAGGAAGACTTCTATCAATATAAAGCAAGGTGTAAGCAAGTTTCTTTCCGACCAGACTGACCTGGCAATTATCTTCCTATAGATAGCTCCTTGCTTATAAAAAGATTTCTAATGAGAATCAGCTGAAGCTTATTCAGGATTGATCTTTCTTATCCGAGAGTCTTATCAAACTCTCTGCCACTGTAGGTGCGACACAGGTAGTAGTGACTGAAAGAGCTGATGCGGCATGATCGCTATTATAAGCGTCCTATTTAGTTTAGGGATTTAGGGACTAGGCCTGTTGAGGAACTGAGATGATTCATCTTAGTCTTAGTATGCCGGGTATGTCTTTGGCCAAGCCCAGGGATTGACAAATCTATAGTGGCGGGTCTATCTTCTTCTGGGCGAGCTGCGGAGCAACTTTTTCTTTCTTTCATTCCATCTGTCTTGCTTGATTGGTTAAAGAGAGCGCTTTGATAAGACTGTTCCGCAGAGAGTGTGGCTAAACACTTCTTCACCTTTCGGCCTTCAAAGGAATGGTCGGAACTGTGATCCCGATTAGATAGTTGCATTCTTCTCCTCTCTCTATTTTGGCTTGGGGCACTCTTAGGCTCATCTCTCTGAGTTCGAGCGGTTGAACTCCTCCCAGGCGAATCAATAATGATTGTGGCTGGACTCCTCTATTCATCTATCAATCTCGTTTATGAATGTTATGATGGCCAGGCATAGCCGGAACTCTTTCGTAGGCAGCTCTCGAGGCAGTGGCTTGAAACTAATCTCCCGCAGTCACCCACCATGATCGGAGCTGAGATGATTCATACTAGCTTGGTTAGGTCAATATCTGTACCATCGCTTCTATTTGATGTAATATAGTATAGAGGCTGAAGGTGAGAAATCATCAATTAAAGTAGATGCAGCTTCCCTGGCTTAAAGGACGGAACTCCAGCAAGAAATCTATTGAAGAGTTGGTGCTGGGTTAGCCGAAAATCAAAGTTTATCCGGTCCCTGAAAAATTCGCTTTTTATGATTACATCGGCAATAATCCAGAAAGTGGATCTATTTCGTTTTTTTCTCTTTTAAGAAAAGGAAAATCTTATTTCCCGGATCATTGTACATTTCAATTTGAATTAGGCATTCTGTGTCCAACTCTAAGCAGTCCTTACCTACATATGCATCTGATCATATATGTATATTATCTATTCCAACAAATAATACAAAAGAACGAGGTTTGGATGCGCTTCTGTCCTTAAAGGGAGTTCGCCGAGGGTGAGAACGAGAATCGAATCGATTGAATCACAAAGATCTATTCACTTATATAGTATAGAAGAAGAATCGAAAAAGGAGCGGATGGTTCATGTAGCAGTGGAAGAGTCAGTCGCCTTTTATGAAGTCTGGGCTTTCGAGATCGAATCGTAGCCAAAGTCTTTTTCCAGGTTTAGAAAGACTGGTTCGAAAGGACCAGGAAAGATCAGCTGTTCGCTCTTCTTCAAGGAGTGAGGGAGCAAAAGAGAGTAATGACATCGTACCGTACCCCTACCCTAGAAAGGGTAATGTGATTAGCTTGCTTGAACGAATCCGCTCTCTTTGCTGTGAACAAGAGGAAGCTCTGCAGATGAAGCAGGCGACGGGTAAATGCTTTTTTTGAGTTCATACCAGGATCCAGGGAAAGGCTTTTTGCTCACCCCGCGAAAGGCGCATGGGTTGACTCTATTTCTTTCTATGAGTTAGCAGGTGAGAAGGAAAGACTAGTGCTTAGAAATCCGGCTGACATTGAACTTAAACTAGCTGCTGCCATTGAAAGAGAAGAGAGCTCCGTGACTTCCGGGCTTAGCTCTTTTCCGGTGCAGATGAATAAACCGGTATTTTCTCTTTCAGTTGCTGCTCCGGGGAAAGAAGTTTAATTTGCTAAAGAAGAAGATTCCCGCTCGAGAGAAATTCTTTTTATTGCGTTCCCGGCTCTCGGCTCTCTCTTTCCCTTTATCCCGTGCCTGGGGAATATATGAATGTCTTTCTCCCGGCTTACTACGATTTCCGGGTGGGAAGAAAGTCATTGCCAGCTCTTTGAACGAATACGCTCTTGGGCCGCAGGAAGAGCATCTCTCTCTGTCTATTCAAAGATCCGAGACTGCTAGTTAAGTTGGTGACATTGGTTCCCCGTCCCTACTCTCCTATCTCTCTCACCCTGGTTGGGCTCTGGCTTAGTGTGATTAAACTGTGAATCGAGTCAGGAAAAAGAAGTCCAGCTCCAGGCTTTAAAGAAGAGAAGAAAGACCTGGCTTCAAGGGAAATGCTTTAGGAAAGAAAGATCCCAAGCTTATGCTGAATTGAGAGTGGACTTGCCTTGGTCTTCTGTGAGTTCCAGAGATTCAGATCAAGGTAGTTCAGTTCTCCGAGGCTAATTCAATTCTTTCTTGCTGTGAAAGAAAGCACTGCTGAAGAGGGACCTACTTTCAATGCTAGTTTTGAGTAATTTAGTCTGAGTCCTACTTTTATCTCTACGACTTCTGTTACATCTCATGAAATTCCGTCTTCTAAGCCAGAGCCAGGTCAGTCTAAATGGAAGTAGACCAACATAGGAAGAAATGTGAAAGTAGGGGCTGCTAAGCGCCCAGACCCAGAATTCAGTGAAAATGGAGTTCTTGGTACCGGTCAAGCAGAAATAATATGAATAGCGAGCCAGTATTATATTTATAGATTGGAAAGAAGGGACTCTCCAAAGAGAGGCCCGAGCGGAATGAAGTTGTGCTAAATGAACGAGTTGTCCTAAATGCCCCTTGTTAGCTGTCGCAGGAAGTGGTGAGGGCTCAGGAAGTGAAGCAAACTCGACCAAAGGACAAGTCTGTTCCTGCTTCGTTTTCGGTTCCCGATTCAATCTTCACCTTTCCTGAATGAAGAAAGAGAGTGAAAGAGAAGATATCAGTGCAATAGGTACAGAGGTACGAGAAACTGTCTTCGTTCGGTTCGGCAGAAGAAAGCCGAGAAAACAAACAAATAGGAAGAGCACTATGCAAGCTTATAATTAAGCAAATATATAAAAGCTATCACCACCTCAAGCAGTAAAACAAAGTCGTTATGGCTATGTTACTAACATAGAAAACTATGAATGGTATTCATTGACAGGAGTGACCGCTTTCTAGTCGTAGTTGGTACCGCCCCTGTTCACTTCAGCATGCAAGGAAGACCTTCGGGAAGAATCCAAGTTTTTCTCCTCTGCAAAGCTATCAATGCTTTATTCACGATCTTTAGCAGTCGATCGTTCATTCTCCCTCCCCAGTGGCTTTCGAAAGCTCGACATGAAAGAATAAAGAAAATAGGAAAAAAGAGTACGGGGATATTTAGCTATTTAGCTATTTAGCCTTAGAGAAAGGTGACTTGGTAAGACCAGAATCTGGAACAGAGATTGGATGAAGAATTGCTTTTTCTTTAGCGGGAATGGCGCCACCTTTTTATTTAGCAACTGCCGCCCCGCTTAATAGGAATAGGATGCACTTACCGACCGGTGAAAGGAAAGAGCTGGGTCAGCCATCGACAAAGGAATACCGAACTCTACCCGTGTGAGGCCTCGTAGCCAGGGAGAACCATAGAATCGGAGGGTTATATTAGAACATCGGTGGAAGGGTCGAGAGGGCACCTAAAAATAGCTTTAGAAGCCAGATTAGGAAAGTGTTTCCCGAGTTCGAGCAAATGCAATGCGACATCCAGGCAAAAAAGGGCTGGGGTCCGATCTGCGCATACATCACTAAAGAAGATAAGAATCCACATATATGGGGGAACACGTCAAAGGCCCATGTTATGGAAGTAGCAGAGGCTTATGAGGGAAAGAAAAAAACAGGGGGTGCTCCTCTCCTTACAGTCAAGTGGCTTTCAGCTCCTCTACAACTACCTTTCGCCCAACATGATCACGAACGAAGACAGAGAATTGCGTAGATAGGAGGACGAAACGAACCAACCCACTTGTCCTGATCGGAAGAAGAAAGAAAGAGAATGGTGGCTCCTTTCCTTACAGTCAAGTGGCTTTCAGCTCCTTTTGCCCAGGGGACATCGTCGGAGAACAATGTCGGGGACAGGGTGAGAGCCTTCCGTTGGTTACGCCCTTTAAGTGTCGGTTCTTCCATATTTAGATATGGAGATAGATCCATATAGAGATCTATCTCTTTCTATCGATAAATAGATCTATTGAGAAATGGATATTGATCTGGTTTCAAGATCTATGAGCAAGAGAGATCCCTAAATATCCATTTGATAAAATAGATGAATAGATAGGGCGAAGCCAGCTGAAGGAAGGTCGCGTTAGCGCCCCCTATTTCACTAAAGCAAGAAGGGAGAAAGTTGACTTTGAGAAAGAAGGGCTTCTATTTAGATTAGTTTCTTAGTAAAAGATAAGGCAAGAAGCAAGGGCGTAGCAGCTGCGCGAAAGCCTAAGCCTTAGCGCACCCCTTTTCTTGCTCGTTAGCGCCCCCCTACCCCTATTATTTAGATTATAGTCATAAAGGAACTAAAGGAAATTTGACAACCTTACTAATAGAAAGGGGATGCGCTCAAGCATGCGAAGAAAGCTCGAAGAGCTTCTCTTATATTATAGAAAGGTTTGTAGAAAGGGGATTCTTCAAATATCCCATGTTGTAGGGGCTTCAAAGAAAGCTTGTAGTTTAGGGGTGCGCAGGTTTGGAACCCGGCTAGCGCGCAATGGCTTTCTCTGATAGAGGCTCGCTTCTTCAAGTTCAAGTTCCGCTTGCTGCTTTTCATTTTGATAGGAGTAGGTGCTTGCAGCTCGCTCGCTGTCTACTAAATGAGCCTTCACTGCCCGCCCGGCCCCTATCTTTAATCTTAAGTAAAGTGAAGTCAAATCAATGAAGTGAACAGCCCAACCTCTTTGTTTGAAGCTTTGCCAGGAAGCTTCTACTTGTTGAAGCTTTGTTTCCCCTAATTCCGAAACACAACAATAGACTTGCCACTATAGTCTAGGAAAAAGCTTCTCTTTGATAAGCGGTTATAGGGGAGTTCAGAAAGGATCTGATCGTAGATAGAGACTTCAACCTGTGCGGGGGTAGGGGCGGATGTAGCCAAGTGGATCAAGGCAGTGGATTGTGAATCCACCACGCGCGGGTTCAATCCCCGTCGTTCGCCCATCAATAAATGGACCATTTGTTACGGAGACACAAGACAAACCTAGAAAGCATTTTTTCTGCAAGTCATCTCGAGGCTTTCAAACGCATCCAAGCAATGGGTATCCGATTGAAAGAAACCATAGATTCGCGTTGCCTACTTTCTGAAAGCACAAATGGGATGGCTGATCATGAATTCTATGAAGTTTTTAAGACCTCACTAATCAGCCTTACACTTTTTAGTTCATAATGAATGAAATGAACCCCCGGATGAAGAGAAAATCTCCCCTCCCTTTGACTAAACCATGGGGAGCCCCGAGTAGTTTACCGGACAAATGAAGTTGTCGTGACGATACCTTTCTTAGTTGAAGATGGGAAAAGACTTCTCTTCATCACGAGACTGATCGGATCTGCCGTAGACACCCGAGAGACCTCCACAAGGCAGGCTAAAAGAGTAAGAGGGCAACAAGCAAAGAGTTATGCTTTCATTTCTTTGTTGAGATTGAAATCAAGTTCTTTAAAAAGGGGCTAGGTATAATGCACGCAGGCCAAGTCAAGAAAAGGACTTCCTTACTTTTCTTTCATAGTCGTCAACATGACTAGTAGTTTGAAGCCTTAAGAAAACGGTTTTTTTCGGCACTCGGTTCCTTCGTCTTAAGTCAAGTTCAGTTTACTTTTTCGATTCGGAACTCTTAGTCGAGCTGATGGCGAGATCGATTTTTTGTTCGAGGTTAAAGAGGAAAGAGAGGAACCACCGCCCAATGGTGCTTTTACGAAAGTACGGTCACCGGTGACTAATACCTTCTCGACACTATCGAACCGTCAATCCACTCTCAATCGCTCTTTTTAGTGGGGAGGAATTGTTTTCGTATCCTGGACTTAAGGAAGGAAAAAAGTGCCCTATCTGCCTTGTTGGGGGGGCAGTGCCAGTTCTTTCTTTTCATTTCAAGTCAAGCTCCGTATCCCTATCTCTTTTTAGGTTGGCATAACAAAGAAAGATGGTGCCAAGAAAGAACACATACCCAACACTTTTTGAAAGTTCGGGATCGTCAGGGAGCCCCTATAGACGTAAAGACTTGACTTCACTGAACCGGCACTACTATTTTATTTGTCGGCTCCTACCACTCGTCCCTCGTCTGCTCGTCGAGTGCGTCCCTTGCCCTTGCTCGTCTCTAGTAGTTTTTTCTCTAGTAGCCGATCGACTTTCTTCGCCCCTCTCCCGCTTATTGATTAGGGCGAGTCACTCAAGTCCCTTGTCATTCGTCCCTCTTTTTTTTACGAAAATCCCGGGGTTTATGCGTTTTTCGGAAACTCAAGTCGCTCGTCAAGCTAAAAACAGAGGAGTTCCCTCACTACGAAAGGTGTCCCGTGGATGGACGAGTTCCTAAACTACGAAAGATATGGAGCGGATGGCGTACTGATAGATCTCCTATTCGTTCTGGATCCAGCTGAAAAAGCCCTTTTTTTTTTAGTAAAGTTGCTCGAGACCGGAGAATTTTAATACAATCTAGAAGATCTGGTCGAATGGTAGAAGAATCTATGGGTTCGTTAGGAATCGATAGTCGTTGTCTGGACATACGAGTCACAGCCGGCCGGGAAGAGGAGAGATCAACGACGAAGCTACTAGTTGGAAAGGAAAAGACAAGACCACCTTTCGTACATTTCTACTGGTCCAGAATTCGAATAGCGAACGAAAGACCAGGAGATTGGATTTAGAAAGCACTTCCAGCAGGGTTGACGGCTGTGTGGCCCTCATTCAGCTGGAAGTAGGAAATCAATCCCGGCACGACCGATGACTTAGTCTCCTTCTCCGCTTCGACTCAACCACCTACCTAACTTCTTAGAAAAGATCCGATAGATAGCAGCTACCTAAGGCGCTTTTAAGCCCTTCACCAATCACGGGCTTTCATCTAGTAAGTCCTAGTACTATGTTCTCCAAGCTTGACTAATAGAATAGGCAGGCCTTTTAGAGAACAGTAGAATGTTGGGTTAGCTCTGCCTTTAAGTGATAGGGGGCTGAGGGGTGACCGATCCGGTCAGTCAAAAAATAGGTTAAAAAAAAGGTGTGTCTGGTCTGGTGTAGCTAATGTGACTTTCTTGATCTATAGTTCCTCTTCTTTCTCTTCTCTCTCTTGACCAATGCTCCGGCTTCCATAACTCAAAAGATCAGCCGTTGTGACACAGGTGTATCGAGGTAGGCCGTGGATTGAATAGAGAAAGAAGGGCTCGTATTTGACAGATTTCGAGCAACCCCCAACCTTCTACTTGGCCACTCCTCTCTCTTCCGGCTCTAAGTGACCTGACCACTTTCATGCTTCGAATGAGAAGTTGCGCTTTCGATCTTGTTCTCAGCTCCGGGTCTGGTCCTTTAGGCGAGGCTCTTTACTTTACAGGGTGGTTCCCTTTACGGTTCAGGAATTCGTGGTTGGCTTACTTTTGTTTGTTTGGTTACAGTTCATGCCCACTCGTCATGAACCCCCGCCCGCCCCGACGCTGAGTCGCAACTCTTCCTGTAGAAAGCTCCTTCAACTGATTCAAGTGATTCAGTCAGTAGGAAAGTCAGATGCCTCTCCTGCAGGCCGAAACATTTCCTTTGAATAGATGCGGTTCTCCCCATAAAGAAAGAATGAGTGCTCACTCTTATGTTTGGTTTGGGGCCCACCCCATTTTGGTGCGAAATCTCACCTTTTGGAAATCTCAAATAAAGGAAAGTGGGAGTATAGGTTTTTTTGAAGACCTCTCCCTTCTTCATTATTCTAATCATTTCATTAGGTAGGACACTCGCCCTACCCTACTTCTAAGGATAGATAGAAAAGGTGGGAGAGGGTTTAGGAGGTATTTTGAGCGCATGCTTGTTGCTTTAATAGAGAAAGGGCTTGGCATTTCACTCTTTGTTGTGGGGTTGTCACGGATTGGCCGGCCATACGGATAGGGAAGTCCAAGGAGCTTTTTCTTTGTGGAGGTTTCACATCACATTAGTCATTCCATTCCTTCCGGAAAACCTAAAACGTGCAGGCCTACCTAAGAATAGAGAGGGTACTTTCTGATTTTTAAATTAGGTTCTATTACGATGTATACGATGGGATATAGTTGAAGAAGAAAACTGGTTCTTCTCTTGATCCAATTTTGTTTGATTGATCTTGCCACTTAGAACTGGTGGGTAGGTCTGTCTTTCTCTGGATCCCGCTGAGCTGAAAGACATGAGACATACATAAAAAATCGTTTAGATCCGGACCGGGCTCTCGAAAGCTCATGTGACCGGAGGTGGGAAGATATGGGCTGGAAAAGCATGTTAATAATCACCGCGGGCCCTTATGCCCCGAGTGCTCAGCTTCGTCCCAGAAGTGGAACTAACTGGAGGGTCGGTATGCGAAGAGAGGTCTCCCTTGTAACAGGAGTGAAGAATGACCCGACCCGGCCACAAGAAGACAGGCAGAGTGGCGGGGCAATGGTACCAGACGTTAAGGAGAGAGAAGTGAGTTGGTCTCGATGATAGCCCAGGCGAGTCTCGTGTGTGATAGTCTGACCCGGATGTTGGATATAGTTCCCTTCGGGTTAGGGTTCCAAACCTGCCCTATCCCTTGTTGCCCCGGAGCTCGAGGTCTACTTCTACCTAGATACATACAGCTTGCCTTACCACCATTTCAGAGCCGATGCCCCCTTTTCTGATAGAGGGGAATGAGAAAGAGATTGATTTTCGGATCGCCTAAGTCAATAGCTCAAAAATAGGTGGAGTTCGCCCTTTCCTTTGAAGCATAGTTAAGTGTTGCAACAGGGGGGTTGTTCAGCGAACGGGAAGCAAACAAAGTCTCCATACCAACATGGAAGGCTTCGCAGCTATCCAGAAGAGAGCCTGACTCTATAGGGGTGCTAACGCTTGACTAATAGAATCTCAAGTCAAGGCTCTTCTTCTGTTCTACAAATCTAACTAATCTATACGACTACTAAGACTAGGTCTTATAGAGTGAACTAGCATAGTAATTTGTCTATTTTTTGTGCTACTAGAAGCCTAAGCCGCACTATACTATACTTGACTGAACCTCCTTACGCCGGTTCAAAGAAGGCAATAAGAGAGGACTGACGCGTCAGCTTCGAGAGCGCCTTTTCCTTAAGCATTTCTTTCTCCATCTAAGGTCAGGGAAGAACCTAAGGGAAAAACCGCTTTATTACCAATTAGTTGGAAGAAAGAAGGAGCCGCTCGTCCCGGGAAACGAAGTACGCTTTGGTGAGCGAGAAGCAGCCAGGTATAGGAGAAGGGGCGGTTGGCTTAGTAAAGATAGTATAAAGTTCCACTTTGTGAATAGTGCCTCGGCTCGGTTGAGTAATGTAGTTCGCTCGGCTCGCAGCGGACTTGTTCTATTCTAGTGGAAAGACATTTCTCTCTGGGAAAAAACATAATCTTTCTATATTTGTTCGTTAGAGCTCATCACTGAAGAATGGTGGCTTGACCTTTTGGAATTAGAGAAGAACTTCTTCGCGTGGGCGGCGTACGTACAAGGCTGTTCGGACCCCCTCCCTCTTGTATGAGGTGCGTTGTCATCGTCTCTTTCTCCTTTGCCAGGTTACATGGCATGGATTCGGCGATTGACAAATCGGATCTTGGCTCGCTGTCCCGCCGACGAACCAGTCTAGAAGTAGAAAGGGAAGGCAGTAGAAGCAGGTCCCCCCTCCCTCTCTTTGTCTTCTTCTCGCCGCTTTTCTCGTCCATCCTGCCCTGCGCCGCTTACAGATTCAGTTGCAGGTATCTAAGCATCTATTAGTGTTGGGGGCTGGGGCGCAAAGCGCAAACCGCTCTTCGATCTCCCGGTGAGTTGGACGGGAACGAGACAGAGGGGGTTCTCTATGGAGCATTTAAATTGGCCCTTTCTGTTGGAATAGTGGAAAGTCTTCTTCTTAGGGGATTTTTTTTTTTCTTATCAACATAGAGTTGGAACTTAGCCGTGTAAGTTGCGAGTGGACCAGTGTGAAGCTTTAGCTTCGTTGCCGGCCAGAGCTCCTAGCCGACGACCGGCTACCCCTTTCGAGCTCAGCTGACCCCTTCTTGATTCAGTTTTTTCCCTATTTGAGATAGATGAATCAATGAAACTTTTATCCCCGGTTCCTGCTTGGTCAATAAGGCCCCTATGTTTCATGCTATTCATGAAAAAAAACCTTTCAATGGTGTGAATAAAAAAGCCCTTCCTGCCTAGACAAGATTGTAGCATCCCTTCAAATCTCTTTTTAAAAAGAAAGTGTAATAGCCACTGCCCCCTGTTGGGCCTCCTCTCCGAGGACAAATCTCTGTCTCAACAATAACTCTTCTCTACAGCGCAAGCCCACCTGACATTCCTTTCTATCATTCGTTCCTAGATAGCTGTGGTCTTCCAAGATACATATGGAAGATTGCGAAGCCTGCTCCCCTTATGTGTGATGGGAGGTGAGGCTGTTCAAGGCAATGATAATTGGCCGGGCAGTCAAGCTTTCGTGGAGATGGCTTAAGAGAGATTGAGATTCTATTCTTCGCGAAGGTCATACCAGGGAAGTTGTTACGAAAGGAGGTTGAGCTTTCGAGGTCCTCATCCATATGAAGGCCAGGCAAACTGACTTGTAGCTTGATAAAGGGCGGATGGAAGGATAGCTGGGAATCCCACTTATCTTATAAGGAAAAAGTCTTTCTCAGTATCTAATGAACCGAACGCTTCAGCCGGGAAGAACAAAGTCACTGCTGGACCAATGCTAGTAAGTGCCAAATCAAAAGGCAATGATAATGTTATCAGTAGCAGATGAGAGTATGGAAGCTGGATCAGGAGAAATCGAATCGGAATCTTCGGAATTGGGACAAAGATCTCCAACCGAATTGGCACTGCCACTGTTGAGTGATTCTCTTTCCTGGCGTGGAAGCCCCTGGACGCTGTGCAACAACTCCTCTGATTGGCTAGACATCTCCTTGTTCGGGTCATGCACACCACAAGTAGAAAAAACTGGATCTCTTATTCGCCTTCCAACGGGGGAACTCTCTCAGGTCCTAGTTTTTTTGGAATCTCTTTGGATCATCGGGTAAAGAAGCTGGTCCAGCATCAACATCATACCCGGGCAGAACTCCTAGCCGCTAACCCTATTATAGACTTTCCCGCACTTCGACTAGAAAATACTATATGTATACCCCGCACACTTTAGGGAAAAAAAAACATCAAATGGAATTTCTCGTAGGATGGCTGGAACAGAACTTGGCTTACAATAGGATATAGATTCGTATTAGAGATAGATCTCTAACTGGCTTTAAGGTAAGGCTTGATCACAGGATAGATCTTTACTCTTTCCCTATATATGCATATTCCCATCAGGGAAAAAGAGACCTAGTTAGCCCTGGAAATGCTTGGAACTGCAACTCAAACTGCAAGGGAACCCGCATGCAAATGAATGACTTCAACCTAGGCAAGACCCTACTTGCTGGTTTATCCATCATCCAATCCACAACAATTCGAATGAAAGCCTGATACTTTTCACCTACTCAAACGAGATTGAAAACTACCATTCCGTCGAATTGGAAAAGGTTTCGAAGAGCGCAGAAGGTCAGTTCGGTGGTCAGATCTGAAGGGGAGATTCACGGGTAACTTCGGAGGGTGAGGAAGGAAGAGCTGGTGTGGCGCGTCAAAGGCCCTCACGCAATGCCGCGCACAAGGAAGGGTGGCGAGTGGGAGAAGAATTCCTCCCCTTTCAAGAAGGGTGTGGATATGGTCTATAGCCAAAAGAAGAAGTCAAATCAGAAGCAACTGGGCAAGCAGATGCCGCCGCACAAAGGGCCATAGCATAGCTCGAGCCAGAGCTTTTGAGTTTTCCAACGAAATTCCAGTCCGCCAAGGAGTGCGAGTCTTGAACGGAGGCATCAAAAGCCGAACCATAAAGACGCAGCACCACCTACTCTTTCAACCGTAGAGTCGACCGAAAGAGAAGCGCGAGATAGACAATGAAAGAAAGCACTTTACTTTTCTTTCTCAAATACAAGGAAGTAGGCATAGACAATATTTATGAAAACAAATCCACGGGGCCCCGTAAGGCATGGGTTTAATATCCTTTCATTAGTCTTTCCAAGTCATAACATAAGGAGGCAGGAAGGAAGCCGAGAGACATGAAGTAAGTAGGGATTGATGCAAGAAGAGACTTAATGAAAGTTTTTCTCCCGGCGTGAGACAAAGACTGAGCTTTCCATCGCCTTTTTGTTTGCTCTGCATCTTGTCCAAGATAAAGCTGTCAGACTTCTATTTAGATCTCCCCACGAACAGTGGACCACAGAAATAAGGATCACTTTCCTTCATGATGATGGCTGAAAGGAGATTGGCTAGATCCACCT
>JBAGKO010201323.1:0-13963 GCA_037177275.1 Acacia concinna
TATATATATAATTTGGGCTAAGAAATAGACAATTACCGAAATAGTTCCACAAAATGACCTAAAAGTGCTCAAAGACTCAACATTTTGGGCACATTTTAATTTCATTAGACCTCCTTAGCAGCCACTTACAGGTCGGTATTTTTGTGTTGGAACTTTTTCTCTTCTAATGTTCTCTTATTTTCTGTTTTAATGTTCCATTAATAAGTTGTCTTGACTCAATACATCTTTGTTAGTTACTCTGTTGATATTTCTCCTAGTTCATAGTAATTGTTTCTATAGTTATATATGCTACTGGGCATTTCCAGTTGATTCTTTAATATTCTTAAAGTGTAATTGGATGGAAAAACAAAGGAAGAAAATTAATAATATGTTTACAATTTTTGTAAATGGTAAAGAAATTTATTATTTTTAGAAGTTTTATCTATTAAATTTCTCTCCATCCAAACATAAGATTAGACATACACAAATGTATGTAGAACTTTTTTTTTTATCTTAATCCTTATGCTCATGGCGATCTTCATCTTTCTTAGGGCATTCATACATAACTATGTAGTATTGGTGGTTACTTATGTGTTAGGTCTCTAAGGTCGATGGTTTTCATGTTTTTTATACTCTTCTAATTCTATATATAAAGTACTTCTAATATTTTTCATACAGAACAATGAAAACTTTAAATCTTGTTAACTCAACCATGAAATTCAACAATTTCCCAATTATATCCCTATTTAATATATATAATACCAAATAAAAATAAAATCAATGTAATAATAAATTAAGGGTAAAATTGTACATTCACATTAAGACTTTAATGAGATGCCTTATAATGGGACTAAAAAAAACCTTTTCTCTCTACCCTATATATATAGGATCCGAGGAGTATACCATAAGGAGGGGAATCCCTACAAGCCACTATGGATAGTTAAGTGCATTGGAAACAACACTTGTCAAGTTTTTCAACTCATTGGTTGGGCTAGACAACAGTTGAAAATGGGGCACAGTGAATAGTGCTTGTTTGGTAAAATATAGGTTGTGTTTGGAATAACGGTGAAATAATTGACTTATTTATAATCGGACTTATGAATAAGTTAGATTGTGTAATGTGTGTTTGGATTAACGGCAACATAAGTGACTTAAGTAACATATGTAAAAGTAAAATGTGTTTGATTGATATGTTACAAAATAACTTATTGTGGTAAATGATTGAAAGGGACATGAATATTAATGAACGTTATATATATATATTGTAAAATTTAAAAATTACACCAGAAAAAAGAAAAATTAATTTTAACAAAGGTTAAGAATAAAAGCTAAAAATATATAATTAATAACAAGATTAAATGATTAAAAATGCAAATAAATTAGAGAGCAAAGAAATGTAAAATTTATTATAAAATAACATTACATTACTAATCGAATCACATGGACCATATAATTTGGTTTCTAATTTCATCACGAACATAATTCATTTGGGTCTTTTAATTACTACCTCCGATTCTAATTATAAGACCTGGTTGACTTTTTTCGCTTCTTTAATATCTCCAAAAAAAATCACTTGAGTCTTATAATTAGGACTGGAGGGAGTTTTATTACATGTAAATATATTGTGATATTTATAATACCTTCGGTCCTAATTATATGACTCAGTTGACTTTTTTCGCTTCTTGAATCTCGCCAAAAAAAAATCCAACTGAGTTTTATAATTAGAACTAGATAGAGTCTTATTATATGTAAATATATTAGGATAAATTTTAATGCTTTAAAATAATGTAATTAGTTTTCTTAATATTCTCTAAAAAAGCCAACTGGCCCTTATAATTAAGACCGGAGGATATTAGTTCATAAGTCAAACAAAATAGTTTATAAGAAAAATGATAAATTTTAATGTTGAAAATTTTTTAAGATTCTCTAAAAAAGTCAACTGGGTCTTATAATTAACACCGGATAAAATAAATTGTAACAGAAATTTTTTTAAAAAAAAATCCCTACATTCCAACGTCCCATTAAGCATGAAATATTTGCTTACAAGTTTTCACATGTTTTGGCTATATTATATGTTCTACATACTGGAGAATCAAACACAGACCTTTTATTTTATTTTTTTACAAAATCAGACGTTGCGGGTGGTGAATCGAACGTTAGTAGGGTAATAAAGTCATACCACATGCAGATAATCCACTACAACACATGAACAAAAAATCGGACCAAACCGACTGGGAACCAGCCCCTGGTTCGATCTGGTTGCTTAAAAAACCAGTCAACGGTTCGATCTGGTCAACAACTAGTCTGACTGGGAAAACCGGCCGGTCCGACCAATCAACCCAGTTTTTATTAAAAAAACGAATACTTCCTATTTATTTATGAAATTTTTAAAATATATCAATATATTGTTACATATTTTATTATTATAAATTATACTTATATGTTTATTTAATTTTCATACATATATATAGTGTTATTTTATCATTATCAATTAAATTATAATATTTTAATATGACCGGTTCAACCCCTGTCCGACCCAGTTAAACCCTTTGAACCCTAAACCCATGTTGTGACTGGTTCGTTGCCCGGTCCTGTTTTTGTACCTTATCTCTTACTGTCCAAAATTCTCTCTCCTCTCTTCAAACATCTAGTCACTATTTCACATCAAATTACTACCTATGCCGTCCACTCCAAACATGGAGTTCGCTAGAAAACAAGTTCAATGACAATGGTGGGCATCAACAAAGTGAAGCTTCCCTCCTTACTTACACTTTTTAACCCTCATCTCTCTTTGAAGGAGGGACTGGAGTCAGACAGTAGTGATGAGGTCTAGCCATTTGGTGGTAGTGGATTGGACAACAAAGGATGACTGGAAGAAGCCAATTGAAGAGAAGGAAGAAAAAAGGACAAGCGGATGTTGGGGTTAGAGTCTGCATAATATATATTTATAGTGATGTTTTAAGACAAGTTGCATTGGGTAGATTGTAGAGAAGAAGGTGATGATAATAAATAAATTCAACCAAGGAGGGAGAGAAGGATGTTAACATCCCAATTTTTATTCACAAAAATTTTTGAAGTATATGACAAAATAAGGGGAATAAAATGGTGAATTTTGGTGCAAAAATTATAGTCAAGTATGTTCCCACTAATTTCTGGAATGAGATTTGTAGCGGTTGTTCCATAGATCATTTTTGCCTAGTATAATGATGTCCAGACATTGTGAGATTTTTCAATATAAAAGTATAGATGTCAAGCTTTGATATACATGTTGAGAGTTCTATATTTTAGAAGTTTGGCTAGAAAAACTGGTGAATTTTGGGACAATGTTCAATTTCATAGGATATTGAATTGATATGCATCCATAAAGGTTATGGCTATATTTTTCACTACAATCACACTAGTTAAGGGTCACATAGTCTTTATAATCATCTCAATTGGGCATCTATAGAATTAGTAATGAATTTTCAAAAATTAGAGAAAATTCTGCAAACAATTGTGGAAAAAATGGCGAGGCAAAAATTATGTAATGGCATAATTGTAATTTGTGACTCATACAAGGATTAAAAGGGAAGACAAAAATTTATCTCAAGGGAAAGAGGGGAAAGCTGAATTGGAGGGCCAAGATCTTGTCTTGAAAAATCAAGAAGGAAGAAGATATTTATGAAACAAGTGGTTGAGAATTTATCTTAATTAAATAATGCAATTGTGCACATGTGATTAACATGTTGAAAGCTAATTGAAGAGGCTAGGAACAATATCATTTTTATCCAAATCACAAGGGCAAGAGAGAGAGAGAGAGAGGACTTAGAGACATAGAGAGAAGAGGAAGGAAGAGGAAGAAGAGATAAGTGGTTCTAAGGTAAGTTGAGCATGAATCTTCCATTTCCATCTTGATTATTGGCTTCTACCCCCTTCTAATGGTTGGATCCTTCTTTAAATCACATGCAGCAAGAGCAAACTCAAGAGCAAAAGGGGTCTTGGATTTCGGTTAGAGAGAGAAGGTCAAGAAACTCAAGAGGTAAGCATGGAAACCTTAAATCTCTTGTGATTTCTAGTTGTTTGTTGGTGGATATTGTTGTCCATGGTGATTTTTGGTTATTGTGGCTGATTTTCGTTACTTGGGATGCACAAACTCTAAGGGGAGATACTGCCTAAATTGTGTCAATCATGTGTAAGGGTTAGAAAATGGTTTGGATAGGCAAATAAGAGTGTAAGAAGGATGTTTTGACGAAAGGAACCTTAAAAGTAATTTTTGTAAAATGTGCCCTGTTTTGTGTGGGCTCTATTTGGAGGTGATAGAGCTGGACTTTGGGCTATTTGATGCTTCCAATGAGTTTAAAATTGAAAATTGTGTGGGGTGAAGGTGAGGAAAAAAGTTTGGAAGCATTAGGATAAAAAATGACATTTTGGCAAAAAAAATGTCAATTTTGGATATGTGTTGGTTCAGGGGAAAGGAATGTGAATTTGGAAATTCTAAGTCCAAAAATGGATTTAGGACATGAAATTGTACAAGGATAGGCCAGGTCATGATTTTTGCAATAATAAAATTATACCTGGTATAAAAGAAAAGAAACCGATACCCCTAAGGGCAATTTCATAAATAGGAGTTTTTGAAATTGTAGTAAATTGTAATCCTTCAAATGCACTTGGGTCATGGATATTTAATGAGTAATAGCTCATTATTATAAATTGGACATGTAGGACTCAATATTTGCCCATATAAGCCGAAAAGCCAATAAGAGAGTCAAGCATTGGAAAAATGTTCAAGTGGTAACTCTGTCTTTCATAATGCATGTGATATGCCGCATGTATCCTATGCATGAAACTGAGACTGAGATGCAGGAATGCCCATGTCAGGGATGCTTGGGAGACGGTGTAACCATTTTTGGTTCACCATGAGACGAAGACTATGTGACCAATATCGATTCACCATGAGACTAAGACAGTGTTACCAATTTCGGTTCACCATTAGCTTGTGATGGGTGGGCGCTCATGAGGTTGAGGTAGGGATGCCCGTGAGACAGTATGATTGTTTATGGTTTGCCTATGACATGAGACATGCATTGCACTATGCATTTTTATGATGATGATGACCAGACTATGGTATAATGATGATGATGGTTGCTATGCATGTTTAGTATTTTCACATTAATATATGATTGACTGTCTGTTACTACTGAGATTCATTTGAATCTCATTCTTTCCCCAAAATTTAATTTACTCAGCTAGAGGAGAAAGTTCCCGAGGCAAGAACATGGTAACCAGATACTGAAGGACCGAACCCAGTGCGTAAGGAAGGCTTTTTGTTTTGATCCAACTAGTTTAATTTTTTTGTTGACATTGTATACAAATGTATAGATTGTGATAATCATGTGGGAAAATATGTATTTACTCAAGTTTGTAAATCAATATATTAGTATTGTTTTCTACTATTTCTTACTCATTATCGAACTGCGCTCCAATTCTTTGATAAATGCCGAGTCGGAAGAGGGGTTTGACAAGGATGACTGAGATTGTCTGGTATTCAGCAGTGATGGAGGTGGCGAGTGATGGGGCAACAAAGTTCACAATGATCAAATGCAATGGAGGGCTTGGAGGATTCACCAGTGAAGAAATGATAGGGAAACTGTGGGGAGAGAGGAATGATGAGAAATTTTTTGGAGTGGGTCCATGATTTTTTTTGGTGTGAATATATGGTTTTACGCATAAATAGTCTTTAGTAAAAACAAAAATATTGGTTTTACGCATAATAACTTCTTTAGTAAAAAATATTTTTTATGTTTATGAATATGATGTGTTGATTTTTTATTGGTGAGTGAAGTGAGGATTTGGCTTACTTTGGGCATGTGGATGTGAGTGTGGACCCCACCAAAAGAAGTTAATGGGCATTCGTGATGGCTATACTTTTGCCCTATTTTCAAAATTTTATAGGTGTTTAGACACCCAAAGTTTTGATATGGTGCAATGCAAGAAGCATATTTACAAATTAATATAGATATTTTTGCACTTTCACCCTTCTTATAATTCCATTCCATCTACTAATATATATTGGCCTAACAAGGGAACTCTTGTTTTTCTTAATTCATCTTTCTTTGGGGATATATTTAATCCTTTTTGTTCTATTAAGGTTATAAATTGGCCTAATTGTTTTTATGTTCTTGTTCATTAACATAAAATATTAATATGTCATCAATATAAATTAGTGCAAAATTTTCAAAATTGAATTGAGATTTGAATGAGAATACTTTAACTTAAGTGTTATTAATATCCAAAAAGTATTACAAAATAAAGTTAACCAATATCCTCCATGATTATTACTGCGTATCTAAAAAGTATTAAAGAATTATTACTATCATAACAATTGAATATATGAAACTAATGAAAGGATTTAGCTTAAAAAAGTCAAGAGATTTGAAAATAGGTGAGAGAGAACTAAATGTATGAAAAGATACCGCTAACTAATCATGAATAATATTCCTCCAATATGAGTTGCATCACTGCATGGGATGCCTTCACTCAAATGTATTGAATAATATTGTTTATTATAACAGTTCATTTCAAACATTAATCTATGCTCGCGCTTTATGATAAACGTGTAGCTCTAATAATATAGTTACAAAGTCTTCCTTGCTTCCCTACATTGATAATGAACACTTGAATTTGACTTCTTAAGCACAAACATAAGACAACTTTTTGGACAATCTCATAAATGGATATAAGGTTTCATTTAATGTATTATAAGAAACTACTTCCCCTGCATGACAATCTCATAAATGAACATGAAAGATGAAATGCATTGTAGAGCTATAAATTAAACATATGTACTTCAGTGTGTATGCCAATTTTCCCCTGAATTAATTGTTGCATGCTTTCAATCAATAGACTGTCATGGCTACCTAAAGGTACATATAGATTGCTTATTGTTATGGTTTCTTAGTTTAGGTGTTGATATATTTACTTAAACTTTCCCCAAAAGATGTGGGATTTCGTTACACACCTTATGAAATCCTTAACATATAAAAGTTCATAAAATAAGTCCCAGTCAATCATGGAGTTAGAAATTTGTGTTCCTAGATATTCATAAGGTTTACCATAAAAATTGGATAAGAGGTTTACTAAAAAAAAACGCCAACAACCACTACTACAAGAAGTATGTTTTACATCTCTAAAAGACATCCCTTTTTTAAAATGAGGAAGTAAAAACTAAAGGCGTTGGTATTTTTGTAATTAACGAAATGTGGAATTTCGGCGTCTCTATTTTGTTTTAAAGAAGTGGAAAAGGAGGTGATCAGACTTAAAGCGTCCCTAAAACTATCTTGAGATGCAGTAAGTAACTTACAATGTCCCCAAAATATTTGGGGATGCCATAAGTCCCAAAATATTTTAGGGACGCCATAAGTCCTAACATAGGACCTATAGCATCCCCAAAAGATTTTGGGGATGCTATAAGTCTACTTACGGCATCCCCAAAGTCTTCTTGGGAAACCGAAGGATCCTTAAGCTTCAATCACTTCCCCACTTCAGATCCTCTCGGCCCCCACTCCCAAAACGTTCCTACCTTCTTCTTCTTCCATAAAATTTTGTTTGTCCTCCTGCTCCCCTCACCAAGACAGACTCCACTGGTAGCACAACAACCACCTCAGCCCACCCACCCCTACGGTTGATGCTAATTAGCTCCTCCACCAACGACGTCAAACCCCCTTTTGGTTGCTCGACCCCAGAAACCTCCCTAGCCCGAGACTCACCCTCCCCCCAAAACCCACTCCCCCTTATTGGTGCTACTCATCCCCTCCACCATTGAAACTGGACCCCCTAGCTGTGCCTCCCTCAAGCTACTCAACTATGAAAACCTCCTCCCTCAACTCATCTGCCCCTAAAACCCACTTGCGTGATGCTTGAACACCCCCACCCCAATGCGGAACTAGCCCCGTCTAGCGATGCGACGACATAGCTCCCCCTAACCCAACTTGTTCAGCTCCTATTGACATGACGCAGTGACCTAGTTCCCCACAAACGACACAAGCTACCGTCAACACTTGCCGCGGTAGAGCCCCCAACGACTGTGCCCTATGGTAACCCCTGCGTCGACAACTCCCCTCCTTCCTCTTCCCCTTGCCGACAGCCCCCTCTCCAAGACTCTCGACACTCTCTTAGGTATTACCTCTCTATATCTCTATATTTTATTTCTATTGTATTTTCATTGTTGATGGCATTTGAGATTTTGTTGTTGGTGGTGGTTGATTTTTTTTTACTATGATTATTGAAAAGAATGTATAAAATTATTGATAGTGTTTATAGTTTATAGAAAGAAATTAATTTGATCAAATGATTAGTGTTATAGTAAGTAATTCAATTTAGTTTGTTGAATTGATCGTTTTTGAAGTTAGAATGAAATTAGACACTATTGTTAATGGAATTCTTAATGTATATTGTTTTGATATAGTTTTGTTTGAATTGAACTAAAATAGTTGTTGTTGAAATTTTTGGATGTCTTACTTATATTGCAAAATGCTGCTGATTTTCTTATAAATAAATGTGTAAAAGACAATTCCCTTTTATGACCCACATTAATATTTCTTTATGGGTATTGTTTGAAAGTTTAATGTTGATCAAAATGTCTTAGAAGGTACCAAAATGGGTTTTAGTTGGATGAATGCTCTAAGAACTAGTGAGAAATATGAGAAAGGTGTAGAAAAGTGTATTCAATTTGCTAAAGGAATGCCCCAAAAAGAAGGGGATGTATTTGTGTCCTGTGTGAAATGTTTAAATGGAAGTTGTTGGAATATGGATGATATAAGGGATCACCTACTGTGTGACAAAATAAATCTTCAGTACACAAGTTGGATATGTCATGGTGAGAAAGTAATCGGTTCTACTTCTCAAAAGAAAGAGGTTGCGGAAGGAGGTGATAATCATGTAATGCAAAGAATGATTCACAATGTTGAGTTAGAATCTTTTGTTGCACAATTACATGTATATGAAAGCGTCTGAAGTGACGCGGAGACACCTGTGTACCCCGAGTGTACTAAGTTTCACTTGGTGAACTTAAAGGCAACTTATGGGTGGACCGAAGACTGACAACAATTTCACTTGCTGCTTGAGTTATTATGTTATATGTTTTCAAAAGACAAAGTGCTTCCAAACAAGTTGCATGAGGCCAAGAAAATATTGCCTGTAATGAGAATAGAGTGCAAAAAGATACACGCTTGCCCTAATGACTGCGTGTTGTACATAAAAGAGTATGAAGGTCTGAGTGACCATCCAAAATGTAAAACTTCACGATATAAAATGAAGAAGGATGGCGGTGATAGTAGTGAAGAGATTGTTAAAAGACAGCAGTAAAAGGTGTTGTGGTATATTTCAATAATGTCGTAGTTTAAGCGGTTGTTTACGAATGCAGCAAAAGTGAAGGAGTTGAGGTGGCATTGTGATCAAAGAATATCTCATGGAAAATATCTTCGGTACCCAGCTGACTCAATACAGTAGAAGAAAATAGATAAAATGTTCTCTGAATTTGGCAGTGAGCCAAGAAACCTTAAGCTCAACCTTTGTATAGATGAGATCAACCTGTACCACATCTTAGTAGCACTCACAGTGCTTGGCCGATTCTCTTGGATATATACAGCTTGCCTCCCTAGTTATTATGAAACACAATTATAATGCTTTCCATGATAACTGTTGGATTGAAATAGCCAGGAAATGATATCAATGTCTACTTGGTGCTTTTGATTGATGACCTAAAGAAGTTGTGGGAAGAAGTGTAGATGTGTTTGATGCATTTATGCAAGAGTCCTTTAAGATTGTGCAATGATTTTCATCATGATAAATGATTTTCCTACATATGGAAACTTATCAAGGTATAGTGTCAAAGGGCACAAAGCATGCTTGATATATGAAGCTGGCACACATTCCAATCAAATTTCACACAAAAAAATGGTATACCTTGGTCATATAAGGTTTCTACATCAATTCCACATGTATCATAGGTTGATAAAGATATTTAACAGATTACTAGAGAATGAAATGGCTCTACAGGTATTAACTGAAGATGAGGTTTATAGTAGGGTCAAATGTATCAATGTCAATCTTGATGTGAGGCACAATATAGAAGAAAATGCCAATCTTCTTTGATCTTCCGTATTGGCGCATTCTTGATGTGAGGCACAATATTGACATTATACATGTCCATAAAAATGTTTGTGATAGCCTTATCGATACAATTTTGCATATACCAGGAAAGACAAAAGTTGGAATTAGTGCTAGACTAAACTTAGTTTAAATAGGCATAAGAGAACAGTAGCATCCACAACTAAGAGATGATGGTAAGATGGCGTACCTAGAGCCTGCAAATCACATACTGTCGAAAGCTAAGAAAAAGAGTTTGTGTAGGTGTGTTCATGATATTAAGGTACCACATGAGTATTCTTATAATTTGAGTAGGCTCATCTCAATGGACAATTTGAAGTTAGTGGGAATGAAGTGCCATGATTTTCACATGTTGATGCAACAACTATTAATTATAGTTATTAGAGGCATTATGAAAGACGATGTATGGACTACGATAACAAGGTTGTGTGTTTTTTTTAATGCTATTTATATTAAAGTTATCGACAATGAAAAGCTAGATGAATTGGAAAATGAGGGTTTCACTATTTTATCCCAACTAGATATGCACTTTCCTCCTACATTTTTTGATATAATGGTGCATTTGGTAGTTCATTTAATGAGGGAGGTTATACTTTACAATCCAGTTTACCTAAGGTGGATGTATCCTTTTGAATCATACATGAAGATCTTAAAAGGGTATTCGAAAAATCCTTATCAACCTGAAGCCTTAATTGTTAAAAAAGATGTAGTTGAAAAGGATATGAACTTTTGTAAAGATTATCTTCCAGAGCATAGAGCACAGTATCGGCATGAAGATAGGAGAAGTAAGGGAACACGGGGTCTCAAAGTGAAGAATATGACTCATTAAGAGATATTGCAAGCACACTTGTATACATTAAATAATATGGAAAAAGTTCAGTTGTACTTAGATGAACATAGAAAGAGTTTGAAGAACATGTATCTGTAACATTCTGATATTTTTAGCCCCCTAGATGAGAGATTCAGAATGAGTAAAGGGCCAGGAGCAGCAGAAGAGAGAGAGGTCTCCTAACTTTTGAAGTGAAATCCAAGGAAGGACCTATGTGCAAAAATTCCCATAAAATTTCAGAAAATAGAAAAGAGCATCCAGAATAGTATATGACAATCAAAATGATTTTAGAGGCTAGATAAATTTTTAGTGAATTTTTAAATATTTTAATACTTTTTGGCCAGGCCAGGTTTTTGGCCATAAATTAATTATATCAAATATCTAAGGGCCTCGTTGTTCTGGACTAGGATTGGAAAAAATTAGTACGATATTTTAGAGGATTTCTAAAATTATCTTAGGCCTAGAAGGATATCCAGAGAAAGCAGCAAGATTTGCTACAATTGGCTAATCACCGGTATAAACTACTTTTCAAAGAAAAGATAATTTATGGAGTTCCATATGTCAAAAAATTCCAAAATTTTTATGGTAACCTCTTGGAATATTTAAAGATTTTTGGGTAAATTGTGGGAATTTTTCAATAAGTATATAATTTTTTGAATTTATGGGGTATTTTAGTCATTATAAAGGAAATTGTCGGAGGAAACCGAGTCGGGGGAATCCCCTGACCATAGCTGAAGGGTGGTGCCTTTTTGGCTTGGACAAGGGGCCAAGAATTCTTCTAGAATCATGCCACATGTCAAGAGGAGAGAAGCAACGAATAAAATAATAATTTTTGGAATTTTTAGATAATTAAAGAGTGTCATTAGCTTCATCTATAAATAGACCCCCTCCCCCTCATTTGGCGGAACAAAAGAGGCACCATAGGGACCCTCTGGCAGTTTGGAAACTCAGTCTTCTTTAAGAGGATTCAAAGGGATACCAAGCAGCACCAATCTAGTAGCTGGTCTAAATAAATTCTAACCTATATTCCCTTTAACTCTCCTTCCATTTTCTATAGTTTTGGAGGTTGTTCTAAGGGCATATGGTATTCCTAAATTTCCGCCTAGCCTCTAGGAAGGGGATTAGAAGTTGTTAATGGATTTAAGGATAGGAAAAGGCTAGAATACAGTGTTCTTGCTTGGTATAATTGAAAAATCTATGTTGAATATGGAGATGAGGTTTCGGCCAGACCCCTTAGGTACAAGATAGAGATTGAATTTCATTGGTTTGATGATTCCATTATGTTTAGAATATTTTTTTACTTACGGATATGATGCAAGAACACATGTTGAGCATTAAACCGATGAAATTATCAAGCACCCTAATGTATGAGGGTGTTCGGCCATAGGGTATAATAGGGGAGGGATGTGATTTAGAGTAAATGAATTTCATAGATGGATCTAGTGGCCAAAATTTCGTGCAATTGGCCCTGAGATTGGCTTATTGAAATGTGGTATCAGGACCCTTCATATAAGAGGAAGGGTCTTTAGTAAAGGCATTGTGGTTTACATTAATGTCCTTGCATTGTCATATGTATAGGCATTGCATGGAAATTGTTCAAAGGCTCAAGAAGTGAGAAGGAAGAGCACCTACATTACAAGAGAATCAGTAGAGGTAACTAGAATTTTGACCCTGACTTGTTATGCTTTGCTTGTATGCGGTGTGTGTATGCTATGTTTACTGTATTGTAGTTGAGTTTACATGTAATGTTATGTGATGAAATGTTATGAGATGAAAGGTATGACTCCTTCACATAGGCATTAGCTGTGTGCAAAGGTGGAGTCTAGGTAAAAGGAATGACTCCTTTACATAGGCCTTAGCTATGTGTACAGGTGGAGTCTCATCCATGCTCCCTATACACAGATGTGCCGAGAGAGGGCACGAGAGAGAGCATAACACATAGCATGACATGCATTGCATTATAATGTCGTGGTTCTTGCTTGTTTCTACTACTAAGATTTCCCTAGAAATCTTACCCTTCTCCAATATAGGTGAATGTTCAGCTAAAGGCAAAGGTAAGGAGAAGGACTGAGCCTATTTGTGTTATGCTTCTTGTATTGCCTTGAATTGTTGTAAATAATGTTATGGGCATAATGTTACACTGGATCATATGCCATAATGTCTATGGAAATGCTATGGTAATAAATAAATGTATATTATGTTGTTCATGATGGGTATGTGATGAAAGGAAAAGGTATATGGCATGGCATTGTACTTATGACTACCTATCACATGATTTTTGGCCTAATGAGTTGAGGAATTGGGTTGACTATGTTTTGAGCAAATGAATGAGCCTGACCACAAGCCTTTGCATGCTAATAGAGGGTAATTTTAGCTATAAATGGAGTAGTAGACCATGTCATTAAAATTTTATAGCAAAAGTTATGCCTTCTCAAAAGTTAGGCCATAACTCAAGGGAAAATAGAAAAATGACCAAATGAATAGTGCCAAGTAACCATATGAATAGTGCATATTTAAGAGACTGTGCACACCAGATTCCATGCAATCAAGAGATTATATTATTTTTCCCTTAAAGAGGAATGAAAGAACTTTCTAAGGAACTTACAACAACTACATTTTGAGTATTCTAGAATTAGTTATGATTTTTCAAAGTTAGTTAAAAATAAGGGGCAAGTAAATAATATAACAATAAGAAGAAATTTTCAACCCCTATTTTTCCAACTTAAAGTCATAACTAATAGTTCCAATAGCTCTAATATAGTAAGATAAATGGTATAAAAGTAAGGTGTTTCAGTATCCAAGGAAGAATGGCATGCAGATAGCCAATGAGCAAAACAAGACATCATACAGTGGTTTAAGAAAAAGAATTCTAAAGAGACCTTTGTGTTAGATACAATCTAACTGTTAGCTTGGGTGCCTTCTTTTCAGGCTATTACTTGGTAAATTTATGATATAAATGGGTACTCTTTATACATAAAAGCCCAAGATGATAAAAGCACCATGCAAAAT
>JBAGKO010201341.1:0-13960 GCA_037177275.1 Acacia concinna
AAAGACGCTAACTTTTTACGTCTCCCACATAGACGACTGTTTAAAAATAGACGTAGAAAGGGTTTTAAAACAGACGTCAAAAGGTATTTTTTGTAGTAGTGAATTATACATGTTGATGATTTAATTTCAATTATTCATATTTAAAATATATTTTAAATAACATTATTACTTATATTATAAATTTTTAACATATATTTATCAATAAAGATAAACTCTTACGAGTTTATAATTTGAATTTATGATCCAAATTTATATACTTGTCATAAGTTTACTTAAATTTATGAGTTTGACAACCCTAATTATAAGAGTTTAAAACTATAATAAAAATATATCTCAAAAATAATTTTATGAAAAATCAAACCTAAAGCACTCAAATTTTGATATAGTCTTCCGTCTATATGTGTAGTGAAGAGGATCGGAAGTGGTGAGAAATTAAAGGGTAGATAATAGAAACCAAATCATGCACTTAGTGCTATTGGCAGAATAGTCTTCTTGCACACGGGTGGTGGAGGGTTCTATTCCTCAAATGGCCCATTCGCCCTTATTTTTAATTTTAATTAATAAAAAGCCAAATCTTAAGAATAATGAAGGTTGATTGTTTAAAATTTGATGTGTATGTGCAGGTCTAAAACAAATTAATTACTTATTTTTGTGTTGCAATAATTGAAGGAAAAGAGACAAATAAATGCCGGTTGAATTTTAAATTCTCAAATCAGTCTCGTTGCTTATAAGAGTATAAGGATAAAATAAATTTGTATAGCAATTGACAACTTATTTTTATATAAATCAATTATTTAGGATTTTGAAGTTGAAATGATATTTTCTTATCTTTTTTCCATAAACAAGGGGAGAATGACTTATAAATATCATTTGAATTTCATCAAATCAGTCTTGCTATTTATAAGAGTAATGGAATTAATTAGACATATATAACAATTGACAACTCAATTTTATAAAAAATCACTTATTTGGGATTTTATAATTAGAAAGTTTTTTTTTTTTTTGTCATTCTACCTAAATAAAACCTATTGATAATAATGTCAATGTACATGACACCCATCAAGCACAATAATATTCAATTATTAAAGTATAAATATATTTCTTAACTTACTCATCACAATGATGAGGGAGACAAAAGAAAAGAAGAGCAAGTTCAAACTAGCAAACCAACGTGAATATCAACAAAGCAACAATAATCAACACAAGTTGGTCCACTTAATTGGTATAAAATGAGGGCATTTTGGTAAGAATATTCTTTATGCATGCATAAGTACTTTTATTTTTATAATTCTTGTGGATTACCTTAATCTTCACAAGCATGTAAAGTGTGTTTGAACTTTGAAATGACTTGTCCGTTGTAGTTTTAACCAAAATAATGTGAAAATAATTCTGTCTCGAATAGGACAATATTGGTGTCAAATATTATATTATTTTAAAAGTAAAGTGAAGTAAAATTAGGCCGATTGGATTAGGTGAGTTGAAAAATTCTTACATTCTTTTGAGGAGAAGGTAGGTGAAAAAGAATGAGAGGGAGACAAGAAAGATTGTAAGACCAGTAAATGTCACTTGTTTGATTATGCTCTATTTTTTCATTTTTGAGAACTATTTGTGTAAATCAATTTTAAAAAACATTATTTTCAAAATAAAAGGAAAAGAAAAATATGTTTGATTATGTTCATTTAAAACCAATTTAAGTTATGTATCGAAAAAAAAAAACCAATTTGAGTTAAAATAATCAATTCATGACTGTACATATATGATTTATAACCAATGGTTAATGGCCTGGTAGTGGGTGGCCATAATTGACTGCCGCAGCTGGCCAAGGCGGCTACTGATAGCCAGAGGTGGCAGCTAAAATTGGGTATTTCTAAATAATTAAGCAAGCAGACACTATCAGTTTTAAGGTTGGTTTGGGTAAAAACACCTTTAACAATAAGTAATTTATTAAAAATAATTTTTTTAAAAAATTACATAAATTATTTGTGTTTAAAAAGAAAGTAATAGAAATAACTTTTTTTTAAATGGAGGTGTGTTTGGGTTATAAATAGAAAAATAATTTATTATTTTTTTATTGGGTCTTTTTTTTTTAATTAAAAAACTTGATCATATATTTTAAATTTAATAGTTATGTAATATTTTTATCTTTTTTTTTTGTTTTTTATTTTTTAGTGGGTGTGGTTGGGATTTTTTTTTTTCTTTAAAAGAAGGTGGGGTTGGTCTAATATGAAGAAAGAAAAGTTGGAGGCAGAGGACCCCTTAGGCTGTGCTGGAGACCTGGAGTTCACGTGGGTGGAGAAAGAAGCCTTGGAAAAAAGTCACAATTTTTTGCTTCTAAAATAAGTTAATTTATCTTATAAAAGTCTTTTTTCTTACCATTCTACCCAAACAGCTTTATCTCAAAAAGTTACTTAAATATAAAGAATTTTTTTTTATCTCCCCCAAACAGACACTTAGGTTATATGTAGATTGAGCCTGTAACCTCTCATAAATGAGAGTATTCATTTCACTAAGTTATAAAATCATTATTGCTAGCATTAGTTAATTCTGATGGCTGAAGTGGTCTAAAAGTATTGCTGGTTGCGGAAGGTTGTTGATGGTGTGGACCATGGTTAATATTGATGGCCAACGGAGGCAGCAGATGAGGCAATGGGTGGCGGCAACAGGTGATGATGGGTGGTGATTAATGATCGTGTCAAATGGCAATGGTTGGTAATGGTGGTCAACAGTGACGACTGAAGGTGGGGGGTAGCGACAGTGAGCGATGATAGTAAATTAGTAAGGGTTGGTGGCAATACATAGAGTTTTAAATGACTAAATATGGTGTGTTTCTTTAGAAGGAAAAAAAACATAGATAATATGATATGTTTTCATTTTCTTACTTTAAAAACAAAATATAAAGGGTTAAAGTTTATTTTTATCCCCAAAAATTGCTACAAAATCTCAATTTCACAAAAAAAAAATTTACAGTAATATAATGTCACACCGGAAATTTTTAAATTATAATAATTTTGTACCAACCATTATACAAGGTAAGTTTAAACATTAGTTTACTAAATACACTAAGTTGGTTGGACCATGTGTTATCTACTTCATTTTTTTGGGTTTAGATGCAAAGTGTCTTAAAAATTTTCACTCATGAGCTATTTTATTTTAGAAGTTTCTAAATCGTAGCAATTTCACCAAGGTAATTATCTAAATTAAGTTTATCCATTAGCTAGCCATATATGCTTATCTAGCCATGTATCATTCACCTCATTTTTCCCAAGTTAAATTTATAAATAATATTTTTTTTATAAAAAAAATGCACTCCCTCTAGATGATTGGAAACAATAAAAAAGGTCAAAGCATTTTATGTTATGAAGAGGAAATAAAAGATGTGCCTATTTATATCGGCATCATTGGGGTACGGGGATAGAAGGTTACTAGTGGTCTTGTTCTCAGTAATATAAAATTTTTGAATGTGCTAGAATCCGAATATTGAATCATTTTCTTCATTTTCTCTACAGAACGTGAGCTCCTCTTTCACGTGCGATTTCTTCTTCAATGTTGTTAAGTTGCCAATTTAGTTTATTAGGTTAAATAACGTTCAAACTTAATGTTTATAATCATTAAAACAACGTTGCTATAATTTAAAAACTTTCAAAGCAATATTGAATATAAAACATATCTAGGGCAACATTACTTCTGAGTGAAAGCTTTTAGGGTGAATTTGCATCTTAAGAATAATGACATGTAAATCTATCAGCTCAATATATTTAGTTATCTAATGATTAAACTTAACCTAGATGAAGGTTAGGACAAAATTGCTACGAATTTGATACTTATGTTAGCAACATTATAAAAAAAAAAGCCTTTTGAAGCAAAATTGAAATTTTTTGATAACTCCTAAAACAAAAATGGAGCTTAACCCAAAAATAAAACAGTGTTGGAAAATATTTAAAACCAAAACTCTTAACAGTGTTGGAAACTTTTTACATTTAAAACACTTACTCAGACGAGTATTTTTTATAATTTTTATTTTAGAAATTTGAAATTAATTTTTGAAAATGAAACTCAAACAACCCCAATATAATAATTTTTTTTCTGGTATTCATATTAAAAACAAACTTTGTCTCAGACCTTATTAATAACAATAAAAAGACTTCCAAAATTTTAAAAACTTTAAACTGGATTTGTTTCCTTTCCACCATTGGAAATAGCTTACACTTAGTGCCTGTTTGTTTTCATTTTTGAAATCGTAGTTTGCGCAAACTAAGACAATACTCCTTTCACATACTTACCTCAGAATCCGTAAAAGCTATTTTTAAACTATAATGCCAAACAGACACTTAGTCTTAGATACAAAATTCACTAATCATTTTAATAAGAAATCGTTGATTTGATGTTTTGAAATTGTAAGAATTCTTTTTTTTTTTTGGATTTTTCCTTCATACTAAACAAGAAAAATAAAAAGTAAAATTGGCCAATGAGGCGTGTAGTTTGAGAATTATTGGATTCTTTGGGCTAAGAAGATAAGTGAAAGGCAAGTCAGAAGAGGAACACTGTTTTTGTGGTTTTTTGTTTTTATGAAAGGGGAAATCAAAGGAATATTAAGCAACGAAGTCTGATGTATGAAAGTGGTCCCTTGGAATGGCAAAAAAAATAAAAAACACACAAAGAAAGAAAGATAGAAAAGTGGTCCCTTGGGAGCTGGAATGACTGATCTTAGTCTAAGCAATGAATGGACGTAGCCATCACAATTAAGAAGATGTGTTGTTTTGTGAAGCTGGGCACCGTATGGGTCTCTGTTTCTAGTCTTTTCACGATGGTAAGGAAAACTGAAACTCTGAAAGCTACTTATTTTCAGTAATTTGCATTTTGGTCCTTCTCTACTTTTTCATCTCCCTTTAGCCCTTTTTCTTTTTTTTTTTTTTTTTGTGATAAAGAGGAGTGCCCTCAGAATTACATCATAACTACATGTGGATACATTATACCCACTTCATCATCTCTCACTAATTCAGTTAGTTCCTCAGGAGGACTTCTCCAGAATATCTTGTTTTTAACCACTCTATTACACATTACAGCTAGTTTATCTGCACACTTGTTTTTAGCCCTTTTTCTTTGTTTCTCCCTTGTAAGGTAAACTCTTTTAGCATGAGAAAAATGTTCCAAACAATGGGCGCGTTAAAGCTTGTTTGGTTTAAAAGAAGAGTTGGAAAAGAAATGAATATAACGGAAGGTAATGAAAATATTTTGTCACAAGAGTGTTTGGTTTGCCCTAAAAAGGGACATAGGTTGATGGAAAAAAATTTGTTTGGTTTAAAGAAAATGAGATGAAAAATAAGCTAAAATACATTTTATATAGAAAAAATTATATAAATATCAATAAAACCCACACACCCCACATTTTATATCACATTGACTATCTCATCAAGAGGTTTTTATTCTTTAACCCATTTTGCTAGAGCCAGAAAATTGGTTCTCACTATTTTTTGTGGGAACCCACTTTCAATTATGCAACTAAATATTAGTTCTGGCGGGAAGCCACTTTTAGCTGGACAATGTGAATCAAACGCATGCTCCTGGCATGAAAATTTGATTTTTCCTATCTGATCATTTTTTTTGGAACCAAATGGACCTTTAGAGTGAAATAAAATAAAAAAAATAAAATGAAAAAAAATTGAAGAAAAAATGTAATACTAAAATAGAAATGGCAAAAAAACGATAAACTAAGTAAGAGGCAATAAATATAACAAAAATTAGAGAAATTTGTTCAAAAATCTATTAAAAAATTTACTGTTAAAAAAGTATCTTAAATTTGCTCAAGTATTTAGAGCAATCTATTTTTAACGAGAACAACTATTTTCATCTATATACATAAAATTTATTATTATGCGCAAAATATTAGGTATTTGCATATAGCTAAATACATGCCTCGCATACATAAAAGAATTGTATTCGTTTAAGAACTTTAGTACTAAGATATTTATGATTTAAATAGTGAAATTTAAGAAATTATTCAAGTAAGGGTTGATAATTTTAGTTGCCTTCCTTATAAATAGAAAATGGCAGCAAATACTAACGGGTCGAAGGATAGGCAGAATAGTATTTTACCCCCAAAAATCTTTAAAAGAATGAAGTTATTTAATAATATTTATATCAAATTTCTTATAATCATTTTGTTTAAGTTCTCTAATTATATCTATATATGTATTCTAATTTTAAATTATTATCATTTAATTACAAATTTATAAACAAAAATTAAAACATATAGTTATATGTAATTAAAAATTTTGATGTAAATATCAGTGAAACTTTTTTAATCTTTAACAGATCGAATCTCATATTTTAGTGGTGCTACGGTGGATTACAATTTCTTCCTCCTGAACAACGACAAAGTTTGCTTCATGATGGACAGACAACTCTGGTGTGCCACACAGATGGAGCCATCTTGACCTTTAACTTATTTATCATTGCCAAATTACATCCGTCCGATCGTCAAAGAATTATTATTATTTGATCTATGTACGATTGGCCTCGTGTTATCATTTCCGTGTCGGCAGTGAGGCGATATTTTTCTGATCCCATATATTTTTTGGAAAAATAAAGGAAAACAAATTTTTTATTTTATTTCAAGAGAATTCTATATAAATATTATTTAAATTTTAAAATTCTATATTAGTCAAATTATAAAAAGTCATAACGTGCAATAAACTGGTTATGGCATGAGTTCAGGGTTTAAAGAGTTCAACTAGGTTAAACCGGTCATATTAAAATATCATAATTTAATTGATAATGATAAAATAACACTATATATATGCATAAAAATTAAAGAAATATATAAGTATAATTTATAGTAATAAAATATGTGACAATATTTTGATATATTTTTAAAATTTTATTAAAAAATGGACAGTATTTTATTTTATTTTTTTAAATAAAAACCGGATCGACCGATTGGACTAGTCGGTTCGGCTGGTTCAACCATTCGTTGACCAAGTTGAATTGTTAGTTAGTTTTTTCTTCGATCGGACCGGACCAGAGGCCAGTTTCAAGTCTAACCGGCCGGTCTGGTCCAATCTGATTTTTTGTTCATTGATATTAATCATATTATTTATAAGAGTAACGAGATTATATAAACTTATAATGTAATCGACAACTCAATTTTATAAAACATTATTAGGAAATTTACAATGAGGTCCCAAATAAGGGACTTTACGTCAAATAGGACTTGTGAAATCTTGTATTTACAATCAGGTCTCAGGTTTCAGGAATTTATTACTACCAAGTCCCAATTAACAACCCCAAAGTTGTTAATTGCGCTGATGGGGTTGTTAATGACAACCTCAAAGCAGCGCAATTAACAACCCTGGGACCTGACAGTAAATACGTGATTTCATGAGACCTATTTGATGTAAAGTCCTTTATTTTGGACCTCATTATAAATTTTTCAAAATTATTTATTTAAAATTTTAAAATTAATAAAGTATTTAAATAAATTGTCCCTTTCATTTTTCTCGGTCTTAGTTTATTACTATTTTTTTTGTCAGAATCTCTTTTTTGTGCCAATTTTTGCCAGAATATCAATCAATCTTAGTTTATGCCTTTAGTGTCTTTGCTACGAAAAAGTTTATGGTCCATTTAAAGATAAAAAGATGAGTTGGTCTAATGGTATAAATCTCTATTAAATCTCTCTAAATTTTAAGATCAATTTTAGGAGGAGGAGGCACAAACTCCAAACGGATCACAAATAATAATATAAGAAAAGAAGAGAATTTGATTTTGAATGTTATTATAATATAATTAATAATATTCTTTTTAATAGTTGTATAAAGGGAAAATTTCAGAAAAAAACATTCAAAATAAAAAAAGGCAAATCAGAACAACGAAATCAAAAATACTAAATCAATCTATTTGTATCTTCTTCTTTTTTCTAATTACGAAAGTGCTAATGAATTTTTAATAACACAAATATCTTAATTCACAACATGTGTATCTTAATTAACAACACTAGCACAAACATTTACAGTGAAAATACGCAATATCAAATGTTTTTTGTATTGTTAATTGAGATACTCTTATTGTAAATTAAAATACTCATGTTATTAAAAATTTAGTAGTACTTTTATAATTATAGAAAAAGAAGATACAAATAGACTGATTTAAAATTTTTAATTGTTTAGATTTATCTTTTCTCCATTTCAAAAGTTTTTTAAAATTTTTTCTTCAATAAAATAATAAGTTTATTCTTTTTAATAGTCTGCTGTTCGGTACAAACATTATTAATTATTCTTAGTTTTGACTTTTAACATCCGAAGTTTTTTATATGATGATAACAAGTGCCTGGCTGTCCTTTCTCAAATCAATCAATCATGTGTCTATTTAATTTATATCACAGCAGTGTTCATAAAAACAAATATTTAAATTAAATTTTTTATATACATTTTGTCAGATTTTTTAATAATATATAATTAAATGTTCTATTTTTAAATTATGATAATTTAATTATAAACTTAAATATAATAAATATAGTATATAATTATATGTGATTAGAGAATTTAATAAAGTAAGTATAAAAAATTTAATATAAACATAATCCTTCATAAAATCCAAGTCAAAATGTATGAGAAATCAGGCATAGGAGTATTCTTTTCCAAGATGCGCAGATTGGACCGCTGTATTGTTGTTTTTATTGTTTTTGCCCGCATTGAATTTAATTAAGTAAAATATCCTGCAAATGGGTTATTTTTATTCCAAAAAAAATAATATTGGCATACTTCCATCCACAGAGACAAAACGATAAAGATCTAGGTTGTTAAACCTGGACCTGAAACTGAACTTGTTTCCTACTTTTTAAAAAAAAAATCAATTTTTTTAATTTTATATTAATAACTCTACAATCTTACTTTTTTACTGGTTTAACTATGGTTTGATTTTGACTTAACCCATTAACTCTTAATTTAGTAACTTAGGCAATTCGGTGATCAGTTTAAATTTTAGAATCTTGATAAAAATAGTGTTTTACGGAAAATATGGTTTGAAAAATGAAAAGTGACTTATTTACACATATAAATCTACGGTGAAGTACTCACCTGCTTTGAATGTACATAACTACTTTTTTTTTTGCCAACGGTACATAACTACTGCACCTTGAAGTTTCATAGAATGTAAAATCATTCTTAAATTTTCTAAAATGATACGAGAATGTTATGAATGCTTGCTTCTGTTATTTTTCAACTCTCGGACAATAATGTGGATCCCAGACAAAAATTGCATTTTAAATTTTGCACATTCCCAAGTTATATTTGTCCTTAAGCCCGTTGGCCAAAAAAAATATATTTATACTTTACCCCTTCATTATAATATAAAACGAGTGTATGTATATTTTGATTAATGAATATGAGTGGACAATTTTGTAGTTATTGTAACAATGAAAAGAGAAAACGTCAATCAATCTGTTATCTTTTGTGCTTGCATTGTGAAAAGAAGTTGCCGGCTCATATTACAACTTGAAATTGGTGAAATTGATCCCGCGAATAAATGGGTCTTTTGTTTTTTTAATGGTGAATGGGTTCTTTACGTTTACTGCAATAACTTCAATTAAAAACTCTAAGATTTTGCAAATATTTGCTCCCCTCATTATATATAAGATAATTTTAACTAAATCGTAAGATTTTAATAAAACAGTTAAAGTTAGTTAAATTAATAAATTTATATGAAATATAATTATTTTTCTAAAAATACCTCAATTTATTAATGAGAGAGAGAGAGAGAGAAAGAGCAATGATAAAAAAGAAAAAAAAGAAAAGAAAACATATGTACAATAAATCATGTGAGAAAATAATGATAAAATAAAAAAAATGTATTTATGATAAAGGTAAAGTGAAATGGTATTTCATAAAAAAGAATAAGTCTAATCAAATAAAAGTATTTTATATACAAAGATGGAAGAAGTAAATAATTAATTGGATGATTGATTCCAAATTTTAATATATAAAACATATTAATGGAGTCAACCATTTATTTTTATTAATATTTTTCTATAAAGAAAAATATTTCTAAAGTAGTTATCTATTAAAAAAAAAGTTTACAAGCGGGACAAACTCAATAATATAGATTTAGGTTGAACAAGAAAAATAATATATATTTGTTTAATTATACATCTAAAAAGTATATAATTTATATTATTTAAATGTTAAGCTAAAAAACCTCATTTTTTATAATCAGTAAATTATAATCTTCTCTATTTTTACCATCTTAACATGTTTGTTTTATCTTGTTTGAATAGTTAAAAAGGAAGGAGAGGAGAGAGATTTTAATAATGTAAAAAAGGTAATAAATAATATAAGAACATAATCAATATAAAATAAAATAAACATTAGTCAACATAAAAGTTTTTGAAGTGTAACATATAAAGGAGAATTAATGTTTGTCATGTAATAAAAGAATTTTACCTTAAAATTTCAAAACGTGTGTATTAATTTATTTTTCTTATTAAAAATATGTATAGAACGGTAAAAAAATACAATACAATATGATACTAACGATGTATAACATAAATATAAAAGGGAGACAATATAGGCATATTAAAAAAGGGTAAAAATCATATGCATGTTAATTAATAAAATCTAAAATATAACATTTTCCCTCTAAATTTCCCTAATTTTGGAGGGGAGGGGAAAAAAACCTTAAATAATTTTCCCCTAAAAATTTGTATTATCCAAATAAGGAGAGTGAAACAAAATTTCACAATTTCCTCCCCTAAAAAAAACACCAAACAAACCCTTAATGTGTGTTTGAGATCATATTTGTGAACTAGAGTGGCTTTCCCACCACTAAAAATAGCTTTCGGCTTAATGTTTGGATTGGCAATGTGACAATTGGGCTTACGAAGGAAAAAAGCTGATTTTGCCTCAATCCAAAATTTTCTGCTTTCGGCCTTTCCATCATAGGCAGAGAAATTTATATCAGGAAGATAAATTAATTTCAAAAGATATTGGGGCCCACATTTTTTATTAAATTAATATTTTAATAATTATTATAAGTCCACCTGTTGATACAAATTTTGGTCCAGTCCACTTATTTATGAAAGTAAAAAAAAAATTGAGGAAAATTGGGAAAACTCCCCCATTTGAATTTAATTTACTTAAATAAGATTATATATATATATATATATAAAGAATGATAGTCCTTTGCTTAAAATCATTCTCACCAATTAAATTTTTAAAGGGGGACTTTTCTCTGATTTTCCCTAAAGTTTTATGTGATTTAATATTTTCAAATTTTCCCCAATAATACATTAACCATTTTTATTTTTGTTTTCATTAAATTATGTCATTTTCAATCATTTTACATCTAAGATTACTTTTATATTAATCATCTTAGTAAGTTATAGTTTATTAAATTGACTTTTTAAAAAATATATTTAAACATAAATCACATTACATAACCTAACTTTTATTTAATCTTAAGTATGCATAAGTCAAATTGGAAGGAAAAAAAAATGCTATTGCAGATACACCCTTATATTTATTGTCCTCCATGTTAAAAGGGAAAACTACTAATGGGATTTTTTAATCAATACTGACATGCTTACAAATTTATTAAAACTGCATAATTATATAAATACACATTTGCACTTTTTTTTAAAAAAAAAGTACATTTATAGTTTTTTTTAACCCTATTCTACTCTTTTTCCCCCTTCTATTCTACACATTTTATTTGTTATGTCACCCCATACCTTCTCGTTTGTGTTCTTTTTTTATTTTTTTGTTTTGTTTTTTTGAGTAAAAGCTGGATAACATTGTCTTAAAAGAGACTTACAACAAAAACATTAGCAATCTACCTTCTTTTATCAACAATCCCTCCTTTCTTGTTTGTATTCTATGTTTGTATTCTATAAATAACTACTCAATAGAGGTTTATGCCATGGACTTGTCGGTGAGGGTAGTAACACGTTTCTTTCAACCTGACAGAAATATATACCCAATTGAGTTTGTTAAATATTTTTTAAAAGGGAAAATTTCAGAAAAATATTTTTAAAATTTAAAAATATAAAATCAGTAATTTTTAACTTGTGAATTGATAATCAAGTGTAGCCAATACCTAATCTATTGTAAGAAATAAAAATGATTTAACATTTTGAAAGTATTTTTCAAGAATTTTCCCTTTTTAAAAATCCTGAATATGCAACATGTTGATATTTTTTATGTCACTTCTTTGTTATTTTTTTCTCAAGCAACTCATATTAGTTGTATGAAATAAAGAGTATTAAAGGGTTAGCTTCAAATGTAAATAATAAAAATAAGTGGTATTTTAAGAAAAATAATACACATTTTTATAAATAAATAATTCACTATTTTTTTAATTTATGTGGATTAATTATCTAGTTCTTGTATTTTTTATAATTTTTTAGGGTGAAGGTGTAAATTTAGCCAAAAATAATATTGCTATAAGCATCCATAAGAACTATATATTTTTAATGCAAAAAGTGGCAATAAACAATTTACTTGAGAGCAAATATAGTAAAGCCATTAAACAGAGTTAACTTATGTTAAATAATGCATAGGGAAGACGGGTGGGATTCATAGTATACCAATTAATAGAAGTTAGCTTTATTTAGCGGCGTTGCTATATTTATTCTCCAATAAATTGTTCATTGCCCCCTTTTTATTAAATTTACACCGTCACCCTAAAAAATTATTAAAAAATCAACATAAGATATATCACTAAAAGGTAACCTTTGATTTTTGATATATACTCCCTCCATTCCTATTTATAGGACCTCGTTGACTTTTTTAAAGAATCTTAAGAAAATCCTAAAAAGACTAAGAGTGTGTTTGGAATAACGGTAGAATAAGTGATTTATTTGTAATTGAACTTATAGATAAGTCAGATTAGATATAAATCAGATTATGTATGTTTGGATTGACGGTAGTATTGGATATTGTGCTCTAATGGCCAATCATTGTACTTAGAACATTGTGATGTTTTATGAATTTCTCCAATTTTAATTATCATTACATTTGCATGTTTATTATGATAATTGTATCCATGGACAAATTATAAAGATTGTCCTAAATGTCCCTAGTCGGTTGTCTGTGCGGGAGCAAAGATGAAATAAGACTAATATGACTTTGATAAAGTATAGAGATACGAGTCAAAGTCTTAGGCATTTGTAAGAGTACAAGGTGCTGGACCAACCTGCTATGAGAAGGTTGCATGGATTAAATCATAAGCTTATCTTATATGTAATCACGTCACAATGCCCTTTAACCTGAGATCATTATGGATTCCTACATGAGAATTACTAAGTTTTGATAGGCAAGTGGATTAGAGTTTTCATAATAGTTCTTGGATTAGAGGTTTCTTACAAAACTTAGGGACCTGCTCATCTACTATGGCAGAAATACCTGCCATCTTTACAGGACCAAGGGTATGTAAAGATATGGGTTTCAACAATATACATTTGTATTATGATTCTACAAACGCCATTCACACACTTATGGCAGATAGAGGAATCTATCATCCATTTCAGCAAGAGATTGAAGAAGCCGGATCTTTAGATTATTTATGCACATAAAGAGATTATGAGATGTGCTAATTTATTGGCAAATATGGCACATCTTACAAACATTGAGCTAATATATGTCCAAAGCCCACCAGCTCTTTGTTCGGATATGTGTTAGCTAATCTCAGCTAACAATGGATCTTCTCTAGTCTAATTTAGATCGGTTTTGTTTTTTGGTCTTTTTATCTTTCGGCCTAATGCCGTCTATATAATCTCAAGTGTAACACTTGCCTATCAATACAAAAAAAAAAAAAGATCCATTATTAAATTAGATCCACGTTATCTCATCCATGCACAACGCGTTCGCTATTTAATTTGCACATGCATTTTCTAGATCTGGTTACTCTTCTTTCTTTCCAGATTTTTCCACAAACAATTGATCACATTCTACATATACACAGGCACACACGA
>JBAGKO010201465.1:0-13949 GCA_037177275.1 Acacia concinna
AAGTGGTACAACTGATACAGCAAAAAGAAGACAACATTCATCCTGAATTTACACTCATCACTGAAGTTAGAGCACTTCTGGATAGTGATTGGGAAGTTGAAGTTTGTCATGTTCCTCGTCATGTGAACAAAGCTGTTGACCTGTTGGCAAAACAAGCTTTATCTGCTTGGAATGGACTGTACTTATTGACTACTCCACCTTTCGAGTTAGTTTCTATAATGGAGGAAGATTTGGGCTCTAGTCATGTGTTACGCTAGAATAGCCTAGGATGCCTGTTATTATAAACAAAATCTACAAACCATTAGCTTATGGAAAAAGCTGGTTTAGTATGGAAAAGATTTGGTTTGGGTCCATATTGGCTTTTGCAAAAATGTGGTGTGTTTGGAAGTTTTTTCCTAAACCATCTTTTTTTTCACTCTATCCAAACAAACACTAAGTAAATACTAACATTTAATTGGTTTATTTTGTTGAATAAGGTTAATTTTTACACTTTGTGATTGTTGAGATGAACCCTAAATGAGAGAAGAGGGGTTTTGGTTTTTAGAGCAAATTCTTGGTTGAAACTTTGATAATTGGTTATGGATAACTTATAAATACTTGTTAAAAGTTGATTCTGTGGTTAGATTATAAGTTTGGGTAGTTTTTCTATTTATGAAAGAATTATTATGATTTTTTAATGTATTTTTGGAATGAGTAATCTGGATATTGTTTGGCTAAAGAATCATTTTAATTAGAAACTATAGGTGATGAGGATCTTATGTTTAAATTTCTATGGTGATTGGACTTTTGTTTTGAGTTACCATTAAGTATTCAAGATTCTTAGTTAGAAAAAAGGGTTTTTGAAATAATAGTGAAATTGGACTTAAAGATTTTCTTGTAGCTTTTAAGTGATTTGAGATTAAATAAAATGTTATGAAATGCTTGAAATTGTAGAATTAATTTATCAGGCTTGAATTTAAAATTCATTTTTTTAAAAAAATAGATGGTTTAGTTAGTGTAAGATAAATATGGAATTTGATATTTGAGTTGGGAAATTATAATTTAGGGGGGTATTTGGAAGTTAATCAATGATCTTAAATGATATAATAAATTGTAAGAATGAGGTAAATATCGTAGGATGATAAATACTTGTATGGTAGAGATATTAAGAGACTTTTAAGAAACAAGTAAGTGAATGTTAAGAAGTAGTTACCAATTGTTTATTGTTCCCTTAGTTATCATCTTATTGATAAATATTTACATACATTATGTGAAGTTTTCTTAGTTGTTGAGCATAGGACTTCACAAGAGTGTTGGTACTTTTAACTTTGGCAAGAGATAACCACTTTCCAATTTACCTTGTATGCTTGTTGAGGTGATTATAAGTGTATGTTAATATTTTTGTTATTATAAGCTTATGCTTTAGTATTTTATTTATATGAAAAGTATACAATAATAGTATGAATTATGCTTTTATATATTGCCACCTAGGGTCCATACATACTCTAAGTTGGAGTATAAATAAAGGAGGCCTAAGGTCATAAGTTATAAATTATGAATTTTGATTGTGGATCCACTTTTGTGAAGATTTTGATAAAGTTATGGTTCTATATGTAAATGGAATTTATTCAAGAATTTCTTGAAATGTGATTAATGAGATTATAGTTGTGAGAAATTATATAAGGCCTGTTAATAAATTATGTTACTGGGCTTCGAGTGCCCATGGCTTAATTATCACACTATTGACTTATATGTGATTTTGAGTAATATATTTAATACTCATTCCATCCCAAATTATAAGAGTCAACCGCCACTCTTCCTCCGTCTCAAAATATAAAAGATATTTGAAAAATGTCTTGTGTTTTGATTTTTTTTCCAGTTTTGCCTTTATTTAATACCAATGTATTAATGCTTGCGTTGACTATAAAAATTATGATTCCCTATGAGAGGAGAGATGGGGTATTATCTCTTTTATTTCATATCTTCTCATTAATAAGTGTATTTTAGTAAACAAAAAGAGCAAAAATTCTGACATATTCATTATTCTTAACCATTATTTCTAACTAAGAGATTCAATTAAACGTCTCTTATAATTTGAGACGGAAGGAGTACTTTTTAACGATGGTAGACTACATCTTTTTTTTTGCCATTATTATTCATAAAGTGTTTTGGTTATACATTTTATACTTTCTTCTTTTCCTACCAAAGTAGTATTTAATTGTTTAACAACTTGTTTGGAATACTTAATTATATGGTAATTAAGAGGCTGCTAGAGTAAATGTTATAAAATTAATTTCCTTGTCCACAATACTATTCCACTTAGTCATCATGTTTGAGACATCTATTAACTATGATGCAAAATATGTATGGACAAAAAATTATTGCATTTACATATATAGTTTCTTGCTTCTATATATATGTGTGTCTTTTTCTAAGTATCAAGAAGGGTTGGGTTCAAACCACCATTTGGCCCCTTTACTGCCAGTAGGGATGGAAATAGACTAGGCTGCTCGTTAGGGGCCTCTAGCTTGGCCTGTTAAAAGCCTGTAGGCCTGACTTGTCAGGCTAAAAGGAATGCCAAGGCCTTTTTTGCCCAGGCTAGCCAATTAGTCTAATAGGCTTATCAAGCCGACCTGGGCTTGATAATTTGCTTCTTAGATATATAAAAAAAATTAGAAGTTCATTATATGAGCTTACTCTTCAGGTCTTCCTGATCAGACCGAGATTGTCACCTGTTTCAACCGTCAGATGATTACACCTAAAATGTAGCATAGTGCGCAACCAATCGTTCTTCTCTCAGGGAGCTATTATTTGGCATTCCTAAGTAAGTTCCTAATTACTACCTAAACTAATTAGGGGGTTTTATAGGTATAAATAATTAAACTAATCTAAATTATACTAATTCTTTTTGGTTTTTTAATGGTTTTGGAAAATAAACTAATTACTTAAATTATAATGATGAGCTAGTCTCTCGGTAATGGATAGTTAGGTTTTCATTGCTTTCAAAAGATATTGGGGTTCAATTTATTCTCTAAGTTCCTTTTAGAAAACCCTAAGCGATCGCTTAGGTCAACAATTTAATTAATCAAAACATTTCCTAGGATCCTAGGTTAATTAATTCACTTTATCATTCTCTTAAAGTGCCCTTAGGAATGATGCATGAAATAATTCTCAATTTTTCAATCAACAACTCGAGAATTATGCGCGAGAGGCAAAAATAAACACGATCTTGCAATAAAACCAAACACACATAATAAAGTCTCAAAAATTGGATAAAATAATTAATCAGAAATCATACATCAACCTTGACATAAAATTAAGATCCTTGCATATTACAATCATAACCATAAAAGTCATTTCATCCCAACAAATCTACCTAGATCTAGGAGAATTCATAGAAGATGAAGAGAAATTGAAAGATCTAAATTAGAATTCATGAACTCCCCTAGTAATACGTAAGCTCCAACCTTCAATCCATCACTGAGAGGCTAAGGGATTTAGCCTCTCATAGCTTCGAACATCCCGCTATCGCGTTCTGTCTTTAGATCTGTGAGATGCAGGTAGGGTTTAGTGAGGATTATGGTGGATTTGGGTGGAATTAGGGTAAATGGAGGCTAGGGTTTCTATCTAGGGTTTGGGAGTTGAGAGAATATTGAGAACTAGGGTTTCAGGCTTATTACTCTGAGATCTCAGAAGTAATTGTCGTGCCTAATCATAGGTTAACATCCTATATTTATAATTAATTGCAAACCCTAATCAAATCTTATCTTTCTTCTGATTACGAGCCCAGGTCGCAACATAGTGGATGTTGTGGTCGCGACTTGGACTTCGGGTAATTCCTTCTGGGCCTGGCTTTGGTCCAAAATGCACAGTATTAATTAAGGTCTTCATGTCACGACATAAAAGGTTGGGTCGCGACCTTTGCAAGTTGTTCAACACTCCATGTGTTTGGGCCTTCCAGCTCTAGTGTCTCCATCTTAGGCTCCAATCTGGGCTCCGGTTTCTCCTTTACTTGCCTGAAAAACATAAAACAAAGTACCTTTGCTAAGGCAAGTGAAGAATAATATAAATAATGTTAAATAAAGCATATTTTTGCTTGTAAATCATCAAAATGCAATATTGAGACATTCAATCCATAAACTATTAATATCATGCAATTTGATGATAAATGTGTGCAATTAAGATGTAAAATACCACAAAAAACCATATAAATATTATGTTAGATCACTCCCCCACACTTGAACCTTTGTACTCCTGGACAAAGACTCAAATCATCCATAGAAAATTACAAACACATAAAGGAAACCAGCATATCCAGGAGAGAAACTTAAGACCTAAACAATCCACACCCCTTAGGAAAAACAAGAATGATATTGTTAATAATGTAGGTAATCAACCCAAAACATGATTGACCCAAAACGTATGAACACCAGAGGTTTACTCAAGGCTAAAAGTGTTTAAACTCTCTCCTCTCGTGTTTACACTCATTTTACTCTCCTTACTGGGTTCTTTTTCACATAGTATTCACCTAGCAAACATCCTACCATAGGCTTGTAATAACTCTAAATCTCCACTACAATTAGTACTCATGTCCAGAATCAAGAGGGCTTTAATGGGTATAATGATGGAAAAAGGCTACATGGAATGGATGATGATTTTGACAAGGAATTTAGCATGCATACAAATCAACAATAACCATAGTACTCTTCTAAAAAGTTTAAATTGTGCCTTAATGTAATTACTACTACCAAGTCTCTTGAATGAATGCCTTATTATATTTATTTTTATTTTTTTTCTTTTATTTTATTGCGATCTTGAGCTATCGTAGGTCCCCTTTTTACGCGACCCTGCACATGGGTGATGCAGCACCGGTTACTCAGTTACTACTGTTGTGGGTCCCCTTTTGACGCGATCTTACATACGGGTGGTGCAACACCGGTTACTTAGTTACCACAACAAGCACTCAATAGGCCTTTGGCCCAACTCATGACTCTCTTCAACTCAACTGTTTGACGCGAGTGCCAACATTATATGAAGTGCCCCTGGTTACTAAGTGGAGTCTAGAGATGTCAGTGGAACTATCTTTATTCATCATCATTTTTTTTTCTTTTCTTTCTTTCTTTTTATGGCATTTTAATATGTAAATGGTAGTAGAAATATTTTTTTCAATAAAGTTTTCAAGCACAACTAGTAAGTTGAGATACTATGGAAATTGAAAAACTACATACACACTTTGTAACTTGTCTAGGTGGTTAATTAAGAAAGGTGATGGTTCAAAGGGTTAAACAAAAGATAATTAAAATTGGTTTGTGTTTGGGTAAAGAGGGTTTAAAAACAATGCCTCTATCATCTTCTAATCCATAGGCACTCTTGCAATGTTGACTAAGGGTCAAAACAAGTTCTAGAGGATGAAAGCTATCGAATATACACTCATATTTGTGGGATATTTCCTTCCAACAAGGTTTTTTATCTCTTATATTCTTACACTAAGTTTCAATTAGCAAGAATTGGTCACAAACATTATATCACTTATCACACAAGTCAAACCACAAGGTGAAGACCACAAAGACCAAAAGAAACACTCAAGAATATTTTGGAATCCCTAAGGTACTCATAAAATCCTAGGGAATCCTTGCCTAAGTCTAGAACTACAAAACTCAACGGTGGCATGATTTTCAAAAGAATTTGGGTTGTAAAGATTTTAAAATTGTGCAAATCTAGCTTTAAAAATTATGAACTTCATGAAAGAGATTCAAGTTGCGACTAACTAAGGTGTATGTCACGACACAAACTGGCAGTAAGTTCACTGTATACAATTCATGTTCAAGTCGCGACATGAATAAACTTGTGTCGCGACTTGTATTGGCAGTAGCCACATTGCACTTATTTTTCCAAAACTTTTGCAAAACATTTCCAAAACAGATGTTATCATACTTAAAGCTAATATAATGTACAACAATTCGCCATCTCAAATCAAGTTCAAAGCAGTTCAATTTAAGTAAAATGATGGTGAAACATAGTAATACATGGGTTGCGACCTTGGTAGGCAAATTAGAGTGCAGGTCGCGACTTGGAGTTCGGGTCAATCCTTCTGGGTCTGGCTTTGGTCCAAAACGCACAGCATCAATTAAGTCTTCAGGTCGCAACATAGTAATGCATGGGTTGCGACCTTGGTAGGTAGATCAGTACTCCATGTGTTTGGACTTTCTAGTTCCAGCGTCTCCATCTTAGGCTCTGTTTTGGGTCCGATTCCTCCTTCCTTGTCTGAAAAGCATATAACAAATTACCTTTGCCAAAGCAAGTGGAGAATTAAATAAATCATATAAAAATAATACCATTTTCACCCATAATTAATCAAAATGCAATATTGAGACATTCAATCCATAAACCATTAATATCATGCAATTTGATGGTAAATGTGTGCATTTAATATGTAAAATATCCCAGAAAACCGTATAAGTATTGTGCCAGATCAGAGACTGACAACATGAACTCTCTAAGTTGTTAATCTCTAACCAAAGCTGCTAATTGTTATATTATAAAATGTTTTTGCTTATACTAAAGTTGTTATTCCTAAATTATCAAATGATAGCATTTAGGAAATAATTTTCAGCTAAAAAATTGTACAACAAAGAGACCACAAAAAAAAATTCACTATCGCAAAATTGTGTGTGTATATCGCGGTTATAGGACACCCGTCATATATAGAGAGACATGATTAGAATCGATGCCTAGCCTACTTCTATATGGCGGTTTTTTTCAAAAGAACGCCATAAATGTGAGAAATATATCTGGTAGTTTTAGAAAAACTGTCATATATGAATATGAGGAAATTGAAGCGTCATACGTCCACCACATATATGATTGTTTTTTAAAAACTGCCATATATAATTGAACATATTTGACTGTTTTTCCAAAACAACCACCATATAAATGCCTTTAAAACCCTGTTCTAACTACGCTTTATTTCATACTCAGCAAATTTCATTTGTCACGCGCTCTTCTCCACCACGGCCCAATTCCGACATACCCACCTGGATTTGCCTGCATTCATGCTCTTCTGATGTACGTCTACTATATCTACCTCTTTGTGAACATGATAACATTATATATTTATTTGTAGTAGATGACAGACTTTGTTATTCCGCCGTTGCGCTCGATCGTTGTACGGAATTACTGTTATTTCTTCATAAATTTGTTATTTTTGCGATGAATCGCATAAATGTGAGAACTTTCTACCCTTAAGTGTAGTTATTATCGTTTAGTATTGAAATTTTTTATAAATATATAATCAATCTACATACTCTAGTAAATTTGGGTATGACACACGCTCAGCTTGCTCTATATATCACGTGGGTACGTCGTCATTATGTAGTGGGTTGTGTATGTGGTGAATCATGCGCGCATAAAAAGTGAGACTTTTATTTGTTACGTTATTCGGATTCATATTTTTCTTGCTTGCTGACCTATTATGTTTTGCAAGATCAATCGTCATCATTTTAGTTTTGCAATTTATTTACTGAGCTCCCCGGATGAATCTTCTTTTTCCTTTCAAGATCAATGTATACTATTTCAGATTATGGTTTAAAATCATAAATAACTGGACATTGATCCGTAGAGGGCATAAGATTCTCCAGGGGTTTAATATAAATGAACTATAAGATAAAATGATGATGATTGGTCTTATAAAACAAAAAATGAAATACTTTGTGGTTGTTCAATAACAACCGTCATATATCTATGTATATATAGCACTTGTTATTTAACAACCGTAATTTAAAAGTGGCATATACATAACATTTCTCACTAGAAAACCGTCATATTTAGAGAAATATACATGACGGTTATATATATATGACGTTAAAATATATAGCAGTTAGAAACTGCCATATATAGGTTAAAACAACCGTCAAATATAGACAATTATGTATTAGTAATCCAAAAACATTGAACTATGAAATCTACTCACCTTAGCTGGTATGTGGGTCTGGCCGGCGGCTGTACAAAGCGGTGGTGGCCAGTTGGTCGAGGCCCTTACGCCCTAAACGAAGGAATCTTAGGTTTTGATATTAATACTCACAAGGATGTTTAACTCGCCGTTGAGTTTAGAATCTACGTCTTCTATAAGCTTTTGTCATATAGCGTAAAGCTACTCTCCGGCATTGCCATTAGCTCCGTCACCGTGTTTTATTGATGAAAGCTAGATTGTATTCCCTGGCATCCAAAGCTTTATATCATTTGTGGATCAATAAAAATCACAACTAAGAAAATGGAGGCACATTATATTGGCGGCAAATGACAAGTGGGCATCACTAAAGTTAACAAATTTAACCTGCCATTCATTTCACACACAAATTACACGCTTGACTGCCTAAACTACTCAACGGTCACTGTTACAAGATATATAGTTTAGGGAATTTCTTAAATAAATAAATTTAAAATATAGAAATTCCAAAATAATGGCTTGAATTTCACAAATCCCAAATCAGGCCAAATGTATCAAATTGGAATTTTTTTTTTTAGAAAAAAAAATGTTGTGAATTTACCGCGCCCAGCTTCTCTCCCATTCCCTCACGTCCTTGGCCTCTCCTTGGCTTGCAATGACATCATTAGCAAGGAAAACGGCAGGGTCAAATGATTAATTAATTTAAGGTTATATATGGTTATTTTATGGGGTCAAATGATTAATTAATAAAAAAACTAAATATAAATATAACAATCCAACTTTAAAAAAAAATCTCCATCCCAGGGTTCTAATATTTTTCTAACTTCTCATATCATCCGTTATATCTATATTTATATTAATTAATTTAAGTTTATATATGATTATTTTAATTAAGAATACCATAATTAATTAATTCATCTAACTTTCCTATATCCTATAATGTTTGCAGATTTGTTAGGTGGTTCTTTTAGTAAATACTGGAAGAGTATTCTGGCCAAAAAAAAAAATACTGGAAGAGTATTTATAAATATGGTATTATCCATTAATAATAATAATAATAATTCATTGTTTATTATTTTATTTAATTAAAAAGCACAGAAGAACTTTTTTTATTAATAACTAGGTTTTCTACTTTATTATTTTTATCCTTAAATTACGGACCATGAAAGTAGTGCACAAGGGCTGCCATTTTCCTCGCTAATGGATGTCGTTGTAAGCCAAAGAGAGGCTCCTAGGGACCATAAAGGAATGGGAGAGAAGCCGGGCATGAATTTACCATAGTGCCTCCACCAATGACAGCAGTGACATACCCGTGGCTTCCTTGGAGCTTCTTCGCCATCAGATTTTTCAGTCCTATCCTTCCATCGTATTTTTAATGTCCCGATTCATCCTCTACGACACCTTTTATGCTTTGTTTGGATGGAAAGAAAAGAGAGAGGAAAGAAAAGTAAGAAGGAAAAAAAGGAGAGAAAGAGGTTTTACCTTGTTTGGATATGATAGAAAATATAAAAGAAAAGAAAAGTTAGAGAGAAAATTAGGTGGGCTCCATGGCCTATTTTCTTTCCAAAATTTCTCCCCATAAATAGGGAGATTTTGAGAGGAAATGTATTTCCTTGCCTATCCTCTCCCTCTTTTGCGCGCAAACGTGAACCGGATCTAAGAAGGTTTCGTGCGCTCCACTTGCTACCACTATCATAGACATTGTTGTCGCTACCGCAGACTCCGTTGGCTGCTGTCCTGAAGAGAAGAACCATCCATGTCTAGGGTAATTGCTTATTGATAGTCCTTGGCATAGATTTCAGAGAAGTCAATTATCAATAAGTGTTGTTCTGTTTCATAATAAATCTAAGTCTCAAAACAACAGTTCCTCCCTCATGAAATATTAAATATCCGTTCTGGTTTCTACCCTGGATTCTCTTTTCCTGGAAAAATAGAAAAGGCTCTGCATTTTTTGGCGGTTACATGCACAGAAGGAAAAGTCTAATAATCTAATCATGTGGGGTATTGTTAATCAGTCTGATACTGCACAAAGATTCCTCTGTTTCTTCTTGTAAAGAAGATGTTGATTTGAACTAATCCTTCTTCTTGTAAATCATCTTCATCAGAAACTAATCTTGAGTTCTATTGCTTTTACCAGATGGCTGAAATAAAGAAGGGATGGAGAGCTTGTCGGGAGGATCAGCTAGCAGGGCTGAATAACAGAACTTACAAATATGGCGATAGATCTCAATCATGGGCATCTCGAGTCCGCCGAACGCATAATGAAGATGGATTTTGCAATTAGTTAGATTTATAGCTGTATATTCTGTACTCAAATTAGTGTTGTCCTGTATAGGGTAATTTCTTGAGTCTTCTAGGATAGTTCTTTTCCATCCTTAGCTTTCAAATATCTTCCTCATCCCATCTGTTATGTGCCCTAATCTCTTTACAATAAGGGTATTTCAGTTATTTTGATAGTTGCTCATTTTCTTTCTTTTCAGTTTTCTCTTGTTCATCCAAACAAGATGAGTGATAACATTTTCTCTACAATTTTCTCTTCTCTCCATTTATTTTCCTTTTATTTTCTTTCCTTTCAACTTTTCTTTCCATCCAAACGGAGGGTAAAAACATTTGGTACTACTTATTTTCATTGTGAATTATTTGTACTGGTATTGTTCTAATTTTTTTTTCCATATTTCAAATGTCTTTTTCTTAAATTTTCCTTTATATTATTATTATTATTATTTTAACTTTTCACACCATCGAACCATTGTCCATCTCTCTATTTTTTTTATTGTCCAAGCTCTGTCTTGATAACAAAGTTTAAAAACACTTTTATTAATTTTTTCATATCTATTTTATTTTATTTTATTAAGTTCTCTAATCATATTTAAACATGTATCCTATTTTTTAATTTTATCATTTAATTATAAATATATATGTTAAAGAGTGATATTTACAAACTCCACCAACCTCGGCTTTGGGCCCAAGCTTTTCACAATATGCCCAAGGCATAACCTCTTATATGATGACAAAATCTTTAGATAGTGATATTTCTCAATTTTTTAATGTAGATATTTTATTCTTATTTTTTTTAAAAAAAATTGATATAAGAAAATAAATGCATCGGCTTCACAAATCATGTGAAGCTCAAGATAAAAAGGCACTCAATCACTCACAGTGGGGCATGGTGACACGTGGCAAGTGAAGGGGCATCTGTTTTTCAAGAGCCCCAGGCCCATAATCGACATGTTAATGACCCTAAACTCTAATTTAATTCCCCAGATCTGATACATGAAACTTTAACGGCATAGCATTCTCTTCTCACACTGGACTTCTACAAAATTTCGTTTTTCACAAAAATGTATCAACGCAAGATATTGAAGATACCCAACCAAGTGACAATTTATTTGTTTTTATTTTTACACATAAAGAGAGCTTAAATCATTTTTCCCTTCACCGTACAAACAATCCAATGCTTTTATGTATGCTCTTACATCACCACTACGTACAATTACAAGTTGAAACTTTATTTATATGTCTCACATGGTGATTTATTATTTTATTTCACTTTTCGTAAGTGTCTTCATCTTCTTCACCAGAAGGAAGGAGGTTTAAGTCGAATTTATGCTTCATCACACGTCCGACTGCACCTTCTTGCTTGTTGTCTGGAGCAGTTTCCAAAGCCTCTGCCAACTGCATTTGAAGCTCTGAAATTTGCCTCTGCTGATTCCTTATGATCCCAAAACAGCCATAGACTGGATCTTCCACACGAGCATATGCTTCGTAAACTATGCTCATAACGGCTTCCTCTCTCCTATTAGCAGGGACCTCCTGTGTATGTGGACATTTAATTTAACGGCAAAAAAAAAGAAAAAAAAGATTAGTTTATAGTTTGTTCGATCGTCTTCTCTATTATTAATATTACAGAATTTTGGAGGCAACGGAAGATGATTAGAATTTACAAGTTTAACTTCAGAATCCCAAAAACAAATGACTGATTTGGAAGTGGCTCTTTCTTAATTATATTACCTGCAGCATTTTGGCCACGTGGCACGCACCAAACACCCTGTGAACGACAGCAAACTTTTGTGGGTCATCCGAAGGAAAGAATGGAGCAAATATACAATCGTCAGCGCAATGGCGTCGATTCCATTTACAAGCAGCACAAGGAGAAGAACTTGATCTTTCCATTTGGAAGGAGAATTCCAGGTTAAAGGAATAAAGGTGAGATATATATGAGCAAGAGAGGTGTCTCAACGTTTGAATGATTGAGATTTATATAGGCCTAACTAAAAGTTTTATAATCTAAGGGAAAAAAAATTCTAAGAACAAAGACTGTAAAGAAAGAGAGGGAGAGTAAAGAAAGAGAGGGGGAGAGAGTAAATGTGGCTGACAATTCAGAACTTTCAAGCTCAAGTAATGGTGCTAGGTTATGGAATGTGAGTTGTGCGAGAAGACGGGAATTGGAGGGTATTTATAGAAGGAGAGACGCGAGAAGATGTGATGTCAGCCGTTGATGAAGACAAAGAGTATCACGTTTAATCTCGAGGTTAATCGAACGGTCTATATTGACTGTTCAAAGTGTGAAAGAAAGGAAACGCGGAGACGAAAGTGTCAGGGGCGTGTGAGCTGGTCCAAGACTTGAAGCTTCGGGTTTTGCTGAGGGTAACTTTATTTTAAAAAACTAATTGTAGAATATTTCTCTCTCTCTTCTTTTTTTATCAAAGAAATAGTCTTTAATAACTTCAAAAGAATAAGCGTTAACTCATCTCAAAACATAATTTGAAATTCTTTTATATGTTTCTCTCACTTAAAACTATTCATTATAAATAACATTGAATTTTAAAGTAGTCATACTATCACTTTACTTAACGGTAGAGATGTCTCTTTAAGAGTCGCAACTAAAACCACGACAAAGTGATACTCCTCAGAGTGAGACATGCGACCAGTTGATCTCTCTGACAATGGGTAACTAAACAATTTTGTTTTGGGAAAATTACACTTAGGTCCTAAATAAATAAATATATGTCAAATAGGTCCCGTGAAAAAAATATACTCTTTTTAGGTCCCAAGTTAAGAAATTTATTACTGTCAAGTCTCAATTAACAACTTCAAGGTTGTTAATATAGTCCCTGGGGTTGTTATTAACAACCCCAGGGACTATATTAACAATTTTAGGACCTGACAATAATAAATTTCCTATACATAACCTATTTGACATACAGTCCCTTATTTGGGACTTTAATGTAAATTTCCCTCTTTTTTATACTAATATGCTGCAAACAGTAAAATACACACAAGAAGTAAAATATTTCTCCTAATGCTACGTCAAAAATTGTTGTTCACCACAACAACGCGTTTGATGATGACAAATATCCACTTAATCAAAATTGAAACCTTTCCATATAAGAATGATTCTAAATTTTACCTCTTGTGTGTGGTCTTCAATTGTGTGCGGCTCCCAAGCTTTGTGGAGAATGAAATGGAGAAGCGGGTTGAGTTCATGAATAAAAGGCTAACATTTTATTTAAATATCTAAACTTTAGGTTGGATATTTAATTTAAACAAATCGTATTTAAATTTTATATAAGAAAATATCTATCACACCATTTGTAGGTTTTTGGGGCATGACGGAGTGAAGTTTGATTCCTCTAAATACCCACACGAATCGGATCACAGTGGTAGACTCCAGTTATATTACATGGGAAGAAGATAGTTTAAAAGAGTTTTCTATATATAAAGAATGAGAATCTCTTTCCTATGCATGACAATTTGATATATGGAGGGGCTTCCCTCCATAGTTTTCCCTCCTTGGCCTTTCCTTGGAATTTGGGGTAGTTTTAAAATATTTTTTATGTGGTTATTTTATGACTAGATTCTACATAAAATGAGTGACATTTTAATATATTATGGGAAAAAATGGATCATTTTTCAATTTTTTATGATTTTTTAACGATTTGCATGTAAAAAAATATAGGATTATTTTTTTAATTTAAAGTTTTAACTTTAAAAAATCATAAAAAATTGAAAACAGATCCGTTTT
>JBAGKO010201486.1:0-13948 GCA_037177275.1 Acacia concinna
AGTCCATATTATAAGATGATAAAAAATAGGCCAACATATATTTACTTAAAAAAAAGTTTTGTAATATATTTTGTGGGCAATATATATACATATGAACCTATTCCTATTTCATCTGGAAGTCCATTTATCTTCTTAAAAAGGAAATCAACAAAGAAGTAATTAATGCATGAAAACAGCCTCATATTCATATTACAGAGAGGAAATATTGGCGTATATGGCCAACAAAAACTGCATCGACACCCTCTGTTTTGGACCACAATTTATGGAGGAGAAATTAGTAAAGTAGATGTGACAGGAGAGAGATGTCCGACTTTTGCACCTGAAAAGCTATCACATGTAGCTTTTTGAAAAAGCCCTTTTGAAGGGGAAAAAAAGTCCTTTTTACATCAGAAGCCCTTTTCAAAAATTGTCCTATGTTTGGCTAAAAATTCCTAAAAGCTGGTTTTCTTCCAAAAGTCCTTTTTTTCTGAATATCCAAACACCCTTTAAATGTTTCATGTTGCTTTAAAAAACCTTAGAGAATCCTGAATAAATCCAATATCACAAATTCATCAGCCTTTGAAGTAGCGTTAGGGGATGGAATGCCTTACTTCTCAGTTCCTTTTTATAAGATACAATTATTTAAATGTGTATGTTCCTTTTTTATAAGATACATTTTAGAGGTGTCTAAACATTTAATGCATTTTTCTAATTTTTTTCTCCATTAATTATATATCTCTCTTATTACTTTTTTCCACTCATTCTCTTTCCACCCATCGTCTTTATACATAAGGGTATTTTAGGAAATGGAGGTGCGTTTTTTTACATTTTTGTTGTATTTAAAATGTAACTAACTTTTTTTATCTATGTAATTCGGTTATTTATATCTTATAGAAAGGAACTGAGGGAGTAATTAACTGGAAAGCATTACATGATTATCCTAGATTTGAAATTTTAGCTGCTGCCTATGTTCATCCATCCAGCAAATGACTGTAAAAGCTGTGTTGGCTGCTGTGAGTAATTGTTCAATTCATTAGTAAAGTAAATAATATCTAAATTTTAGACTTGTAGTAATGATATAAATTAGTAAAGTAAATATATCAAATTATTTACAGTTGGTGCTAATGGATCTGGGAAGACAAACTTTTTCCATGGTAAGCTGATTTCGCCCACCCTTTTCTTATCATTTCATGTCAAATTAACTGAAATTAGATTTACCACCTCTGATTGGAAACTTTTCCCCCCTTCTCTTCTCTTGTTCCTAGCAATTCGTTTTGTGTTGAGTGATCTGTTTCAGAACCTACGCAGTGAAGATAGGCATGCTCTACTGCATGTATGATCCAGTTCATGTATCTTTTTCGGGATGTGTTTTTTACCGTCACCAATCATTTGTAGGATTTTATTTAAGCTTAAGCGAGCAATTCTCTATGCAGGAAGGAGTGGGACGCCAAGTTATATTTTTTCATTTGTGGAGATTGTGTTTGATAATTCAGACAATCGCATACCGGTAACCTTTTAAGGCTAATGATTTATCTAGGAGGTTTTGAAAGATTTAACTGAGGAGCAATGTTGCCCTTTTCTGTTAAAAAGTTAACGATCAATGTCTATTTTTTAATGATACGGGTCAACGTTACTATATTTTGAAACTTCTGAGAAAAAACTGAATTTGAAAAACTTTGAGGGTAATATTGCTCCTAGCAAAACTTCTTAGACAAATTTACATATCAATCCTTATTTAAACTTAATTTGTTTAAATTATTTTGTGGTTTCACTTTGTTGATGTTATTATAAGGGGCAATGACAGTTAGGTCCTATAAATTCAATTTTGTGATAGGTCCCAAAAATTTACGCTGAAAGATGTTCTATCTGAGATATTTACAAATTTGGGATTTCTAGTTGCAAAGAATGGGCATTGAACTATGAGACATAAAGGCCTAATTTGCAACTGAGATTCCCATATTTTCAACTGTTCGAATCTACATTTGCAAATCATCTTATCAAATGTTTTTTGGACTTAATTGTAAATAATTGATTTTTTGGGATCCAGCATCATTCCCACTTATTATGAAGTATAGCCATATGTTTGTGGTATTCTTGTCTTCTTACCATCTTAGCTTATATCTGAACCTCTGGACAGGTTGACAAAGAGGAAGTGCGACTACGCCGGACAATTGGTCTGAAAAAGGATGAGTATTTTCTAGATGGAAAACACATAGCGTGAGTTTAGGTTATTTTTATGCTATTTGATTCTAACTTAAGCCCTGGGCCCTAAAGAAACATGGTAAATGATGTGCAGGAAAGCTGAAGTGATGAATTTACTTGAAAGTGCTGGTTTCTCTCGCTCAAACCCTTACTATGTTGTTCAGCAAGGAAAGGTATTTGTGCATTTTGGTCAAATTTGGATTGGAGCTGAATATTGTTGTATTGATAGATTTTGAAGACTTGAGTTGTAACTGATCTTTCATGCCTTTGTGCAGAGAGCATCACTAACTTTAATGAAAGACTCTGAACGACTAGATTTACTGAAGGAAATTGGTGGTACTCGTGTCTATTAGGAGAGGCATCAAGAAAGTTTGAAAATAATGCGTGAAGCTGGCAAGTCTTACGTTGGGGGATTAATTTTCAATAATATTTCTTAATCATTCTTTTGATGATAACCTTGTTGTCCTTTTAAACAGAAAATAACAGAAGACAGATCATTCAAGTTGTCCAGCATCTAGAAGAAAGGATGAAGGAGCTAGATGAGGAGAAAGAGGAACTTACAGAATATCAGCAACTTGACAAGCAGAGAAAGTCTTTAGAATATTTTATTTATGACAAAAAAATTCAAGATAACTGGCAGAAAGTAGCAGAGGTTATCTATGTTACTTTTGGGTTAAAGATAAGGTTTAATGCTTGTTCTAAATCTATGTGGTACAAAAACAAAATGTCCAAACTATTATTATGGAGGCATAATTTTTTTGTGGCATCGTTTTTTGGTTTTAATCGATAAAATGAAAATATCCTTGTTTGCTTTAAAATGTTATCGTTATGAATATTTGTAAAACCACATCTGGATTTATTGGAGTCATTAATATATACTTGCCCATTACCATCCTTTCAAGCAGTATGGTATCCTTTGAAGAGAGGTAAAAGAAGACCGAGTGAATACTCAATGGGGTTATAGAATGAGCTTGGTTAATAATTTATCCAAATATTTAGTTTTTGAAAGAGTACAAAGCTGTCGTGCAATTTGTGTAGCCAACCCTACCTAGTGAGATAAGACTTTGTTATTGTTTCAATTTTTCAAGTACTATGGTGTGATTCAAATTAAAATAATATTGGGTGCAAGTATTTTCAATCTATTAGCGAGTTACATTTTTTTTATTGATCATCATCGATGTTCTCATACTTGATGCTAATAATTTACAGTTGTATGATTTTTTCATTCCCTTTTCTTCTTTTGTGTTCTTTTAGATTTGAGTTTAAGAATTTTAACACTGGACTCTTATTAGATAGAAGAAGCTCGTGAAAAGGTTTCTGAGTCATTAGCAAAGAAGGATAATGATGTGCTTGATGCAAATGAGAGGTCTAGAGTTTTAGAAAATGCATTGAAAGGTATAACAACAGAACTTCAAAGTTTAAACGAAGAGAGAGAAATTATGGAGAAGAGACAAACAGAGGCATTAAAGAAGCAGGCTGAGCTTGAGCTTGATGCCAAAGACCTACAAGAGAAGATTTCCAGCAATATCCGAGCCAAAGTATTATTTTGGCATATCCTATTATGAATTTCTTGAATGTAATGGTTCTGTATCTGATCTATTTTTTCTTTCATGCTTTCAGGAAGATGCTGTAAGACAACTAAAAATACTTGAGACAGAATTTCCGAAGTCAATGGATGAGCTTGTCAAAATCAGTCCTTTATATGAGAATCAAGCTATACAAGAGAAAGACCTTACCAAGCGGTATGCTGCAATTGTACTTGTCTGCTATATGCTTCATAGATCTCCTACGCCACTCCCTATGTGATGTACATTTATCTATTTTTCTCCTGTATCATTGTTGGATCCCTTTCATTATATGAAATTGTTATCATTTATGATATATGTCAAATTTATTTAAGGACTTCAGGTCCATGATGATGGGAGCATCATTCATTTTAAAGTTTTCTTCTGTATGTTATTTGCTATTCATCGCAACTGGTTCATTTTGCTTCTTCTTTTTGGTTGGTGGTAGACTGATAAAGTTGTATGATAATTTTTGTATATGCACATGCATCTTACATATCTTAACCAGCTTATGTATTACATGTATCCTGCTTGTATGTACATTATCCTGTATCTTCTACAATCAAAACTTTTAATCTCTGATAGAAGTATTAGTGGACTCTAATGTTTATTTATCATGAAAATGCTTTTCCCCCACAGCATAATGGAGTATAAGAAGAAGCTGAGTATCCTTTTCCAAAAGCAGAGACATGCAACTCAGTTTTCCACTAAAGCTGCTCGTGATAAATGGCTTCAAAAGGATATTGATGATTTTGAACGAGCCCTTTCTTTGAACTTGGGGCAGGTATGGGTTGCTTTATTTGTCTGAGTATTTAATATTTCTAATATTGTAATGAAAACTTGAATAGACTATTTTGATACATAAAATAATCGTCTTTGTCTTGGGTGTCAATATTTCTTTTTGGATCAAGTTCTTGGTGTTGTTCTGTTGTTTGAAGTTGCATTAATATGTTATGTTGTAGAGTCTTTTAATACGTTTTGGTGAAAGAAAGAAAGATTGTAAGAGAATGAAGGAACAATCCAACGGATAAGATATTCACTTTGAAGAAATTAAAATATTTTAAAGCTAAAACATGCTGTTAAAGAGATCATAGAAGCAAAAACTTGCTGTTAATTTTGCACATCATCTAAGCATATTTTTAAGGAATACTCTTCTAACTGCTTTGTTATTAGAAGAGTAAAATAGAATGGGATTGCACTTACATTTGCAAATTCCTATGTATTTAAATTAATTATTTTGCTGTCTCCTCTTAAACCCTAAAGTATCAAATGATCCTTAATGTTGTTTTCTACATTTCTTTTAGTATTTTGTTTCTTTGTTTAATAAACATTTATTTATTATATGTTTCTATATAAGCTTGATAAATAATTTATTCCTTCTCAAATTGGTTTACTTATGTGTAAACAGGGGCAAAAACTTAGGGAAGAAATTGAGCAGCTAAATGGCGAACAACATAATTGTGATCAGTACATTGAGAGTTGTAAATCAGAAATTGCTAATTTGGAGTCCCACATTTCCAACTCACATGAAAAGTTTAATAATCACAGAGTACAAAGAGACAAGCTGCATGATAAGCGGAAGTATGTTCTGTATTACTCCTTCAATCCTTAATATAAGACATATATTTACTAAATTTAATTAGATTAAGGAAGTTAGTTGAGTTAGTATGACCTATATTTTCTAAAATACCCTAGTAATTTCCCTTAATTCCTTCGTTTTCTCTCCTCATTGATTATGGTCGAGGGAGCATCAATAGCAGTAAATTAATAAAATATTGACAAATATGAAAATTATGTTTTATATTTAAGACCAAGTGAACTCTCCAAATGTGTCTTATATTAAGGATCGAATGAGTACAATTTTACTCAGTTGAGACTCCCATATCTAGCTCTTATTATTTGATGTATTGTACGTCTTTATGGGCCAGAGAGGATGTGCTTACTTCTGAAATTAATGAGCTGAAAACAGAAGTTGAGATGGCTGAAAAGAGTGCGATTCCTCAAGTGAGTAATCTGTATTTAAACTTATTTTAGTATATCTTATTTCTGAATTTTATTGTTTAGCTTTGCAAGAAAGCTTGTAACAGCACTTTTCTTTGTTAGTTTAACATAATGAGTAACTAGACTATTTATCTCTTGACTGAGGAATTCATTGGAAAAACCTGAATACAAGGTGCAGAGCCTCTGAAGTTAATTTCTGACAAGATAATGTCTTTCGTGATATGATTGGGTACCCTGCTTTAATGAACAAATAGTTCCTGAGTATATCTAAATCTATGCCATTCACTCTACAATCTTAGGATAAATTACCACTTATTTGAAGACATTGACATTGACTTGAACTTATTATTACAACTTTCTCTTGGACATGCATGTACAGACACTTTTTAGTTCATGATTTTGGTGATCTTACTCATGAGAAACAGTTTAAAACTCAAATGATGAAAGATAAAATGTCAATGACATGACAGAACTCTTGAAGTGAGACAGAGTCCTGATAATTATGCATGATATTTGTTGACAAGCTGTATTTATTCCAGTTCACAGTCGATCTGTGTAGTGTAATTAAATGTATTCATGGTAAATGGATATTCTGCTTGCAAAATTAAAATTTTCTTTTCATGCTCGGTATGTGAGAAGAGGGCTGGATTCAGTTCGGAGAATTTGCAGAGAATATAAAATTTCAGGATTTCATGGTCCAATCATTGAGTTGTTTACTTGTGATGAAAAATATTTCACTGCAGTTGAAGCTACTGCTGGAAACAGGTGAGTGACAATTCTATTTTCTGTCACTGGTACACGGATATTAGAATATATAAGCTTCACCAAGTATAAATATCGCTGAGCAGGATACAAAGTTTGCTTTTACTTGGATATTTATTGATCTTGTAATTGTTCTTGTTGTTGTCTCTTACCTGGTTTCATATTGTTGTATGCCTTGTTCCTTTTGGCCTTCTTTGTATCGCTTTTGACCTTTCCATTTACCATCCTTGTTTGAACAGCTTGTTTCATGTGGTTGTTGAAAATGATGACCAGTCAACCCAGATAATTAGACATCTTAATTCTCAGAAAGGTGTGCGTGTTACTTTTATTCCACTTAACCGAGTGATGGCTCCAAGCGTCAGTTATCCGCAGAGTTCTGATGTGATACCCCTTCTAAAGAAATTAAATTTCCAACTTGACTATACTCCAGCGTTCAGTCAGGTTAGCTTCATTGCAAATACTGTCTCTTATTTAAATGTGAATACTGCTGCTATTCAGGTTCTTTTGGTTGATACCTGATAGAATTGCTTTGACTTGCCAAACCTATAAAAGGTCTTATTAGCAAAATACATGAAAGAGGAAAATCAATTTCTGCTGAACAGGGCTTGACCACAAGTTTCCTTCTGTTCTAGAGAAAGAAACTAAGCATGAGTTATTTTAGTGGTGGCTATAGGGCTTATGAGGATCACTTTTTTTACTTATAATAGTCATTAGTTTCTCAGTGGAAGGGAGGACTTGTTTAGTAATTTGAGTGTGATTAGGAGAGAGGTTGACCTCTCCATTGCTGGTCAGGGTAGAGGAAGATCATCTTTCTTCATCCTTTTATCTTTTCATTTTTGTGTGTGAGAGTTGTTTCTTGTACTGCACTTGCGTTGTGTTGTTGAGGAGGGGGTGCTATGGAACTAATATCAGTTCAGCATTGTTTTTTTATACTCTTTTGTTTATGTCCCCTGCTGTTCTGTTGGGCCCTATCAATACCACAGGCCTTTGTCTGTTTTACTTTCAATATAACTTGAGGAAGCTTTGTGTCAAACGTTCAATTTAATCTGGTCAAACTGTTTTATTGTGTTTATCATTTCAATATGCTTCAGTTCTATATCTGTGTAGCAGGCAGAGATTTCCCATGGCTTTATACGTTATTATATCTTATGTTTCTTTTTTTTTCCCCTCTTCTAATGCTAAATATGCTGCATTTGTATTCAAATTTGTTATTTCTATACCTTTTTCTTGTTCGATTCTTGGAAATTATTATCATCATTCTTTGGAATTGGACAGATATGCTATACTATTGTTTATTTAATTAGGTACTCTCTTCAATCCTAAATATAAGACAAAGTTAACTTTTTATGGGAAAAATTAAGGAAGCTAAATAAGTTAGTTAGTCATATCATATCTTTTGTATTATTAAATTATATATTGGTTTATAAGTTACGCAAAATAGTTTAGAAAAAAAATGATAAAAATAAATACTTTATAATAATTTAGTATCTTTCTACATATCTCAAAAAAAAAAAAATCAACTTTTCCTCATATTTGTTACCGGAGTAGTAGTTAGTTGTCTCCATTTAACTAAGTTGATTGTCAAATCTCCCTTGACATTTCTTCTAACATTTCTCCTATGTATTTGCTAGAACAGTTCTATGCAAAAATGTTGATGTTGCCTCAAAATTTGCTCATACTCATGGTCTGGACTGTGTAACATTGATAGGTTAGGATCGAACACTTTAAAAGGTCTTGTCTTCACTATTTTACCTTGTTATTACCTGATCTAGTTTCTGGTCATCCATACTTCAAGTGATCATGTAAGCAAGAAAGGTAGTATGACTGGAGGATTTTATTATCATAGGCGATCAAAATTGAAGTTTATGAATATTATTAGGCAGAATACAGACTCTGTTCACTTGAAGGAGGAGGAATTAGTGAAAGTTAGAAAGGAGCTTCAAAATATCCTTTCATGTTTATGATATAGATATTTTATTATTGCACTGCACAAGATGCCTATATAGAAGGTATGAAAGAAAAAACTTGAGGAAGGATTGTGAATCCAGATTTTGACCAGATCACAGGGCTCAAATAAAGGGGAAGGAAAGGTCTTTCCATGATATATCTTTGTTTTGGGGCGATTATCTACAAGTTCTTATAATTTCAATTAATTTTTAATTAGTTCCTTACCGTTTTTTTCCCTTTTTCAGGTCCCTATACTTTTAGTTGTTTTTAATCAAATCCCTATATTTTGCTTTCTTTTTTTCGAGTCTCATAGTTTCATCTATTTTAGTAGGTCCTTATAGTTTTTATTCTTTATTTTATATATACTAATAGGATTCTTCCCTAAATATAAAAAATAATATTTTTAAATATAATAGTTTTAACATTATATTATTATAATAATATTCAAAAACATTAAGTTATTCTAACAATTTTATTTTAATATTTCTTCAACAAACGTATATTTATGTTATTTATTTTATAATTCCAATTTTTTCTTATTTTTATAATTGTAAAATTAAAATCATAATAAAAAAAGTTCTAAATATATCATTATAATTAATTAATCTAATTATATTAATTATTTTTTATAATTATATAATTATTAATTTAAATTTATATTAATATTTATACTTTGATGTTATTTATTTATTTTATTTGAAATTAGATTGATAAATAAAAAACTACAGGGACCTAATTAAAAACAAGTGAAAGTATGAAGACCCCATAAAAAGAAAAATTATAGGGACCCAATTAAAAATGGGTTGAAATTAATTTTCCCCTCCCTTTTTGGTTTTATATTTATGTTTTTATTTCATGTGTTATCGTGCATTTATTGGTTCTTTAGATGACTTTGGGCTTTTGATAGAACCACTTTTTTTTTTGGTGAGAATAGAACCACTTTTGTTACAAAGATTTATAAGAGTAAACTTAGGAAGATGCAAGAAAAAGAAAAGAAACTTTTTGATGATCAAAGGATTAACCTTGAGACTCCTAATGTTAAGGAGAAAGAATAAAGAATTATAGTTGCTGTAGGCCTAGTCTAGGAGAGGTTAGTATTGGGGACAGTGAATGTTACTTTTTGATTTATTGGAGTCTCCTAGCAGATGCAGGTCGTATTTTGTATTTGAGTATGGTAAGGAGAGAGTGGCCTCTCTAATGCCAGTGGTTTATGTTCTTGTGAGTTGTTCTGTCTTTTGACTTTGAGCACTAGCTTATGTTCTTTGAGGCATATGGGTGTAACAGGGGAATAGGGTTTTGACTAGAATCAGTGGAGTCCCTTTGTAACAGTTTCATTTATGAGTTTTGGGGTAAAAAAAACTATGATCCTGGTGAAGATTTACTTTATCATGTTGCTCCTTATTTGGGCTTTGGTCATGTTCATACTTCATATCACTTTCTTTAAATAACCTGTAAAATTGATTTAGTTGCATTGCTTCCTAACAATCTAGAAATATTTTGAAATAGTGTGACAGCTGAAATTAACAGTGAGAGGCTTTACTGGGATTTCATTCTACTTTTGTTGGGATTCTAGAAGCATTTTTTGAAGTCTAATGATTCCTTGCTGACTCTACTTGTTATTTATGGTGTCCCGTCTTTTTTCCTCTTCATTGATTGATTGATTTTTATTTTTTTTGCTGTGACATTTGATTGGTTGATCAATTGAATTTTATGTTACTATTTATAATGGGAGACAGTATCTTATCAACTATTTCTCGGAGAATGTGAAATATAACATATTAGTTCTAGTAAGTCACATTTTCTGTTGACAATGGTGTCGATATCAAGAGGGGATTTCCATGCGTTGTTTCTGCTGTTTCTGCTGAACTAATCTTACAGATAGACCAGAAAATCACTGAACTTGTTGCTGAGCAGCAGAAGTCTGATGCTGAGCGGGGTCACAATAAATCCCAACTCGATCAACTCAAGCAGGACATTGCTAACACTAACAAGCAGAAGCAACTAATTTCTAAAGCACTTGAAAATAAGGTGTTATTACATTATAGATTATTCATACCTATATTTTGAGAATTTACATGTTATTTCTTGTGGAATCCTTTTCAAGTGTTTTTTAAACCTTTGCCTTAATTGCTTGTAGGAGAAATCACTTGGAGATGTGCAGAATCAAATTGATCAGCTTAGAGCTAGTATGGGAATGAAAAGGGTTGAGATGGGCACAGAGCTCATTGATCACTTAACGCCTGAGGAAAAGAAGCTCTTGTCAGATTTGAATCCTGAAATCAAAGAACTTAAAGAGAAGCTTGTTGCTTGCAAGACTGATTGTGTTGAGGTTGATGTTTGACTTCTCTAGTTCTTGGAATCTTTTAGTGGTCCCTGGTCTTAAATTAACTTAAACTTTGCAGACTGAAGCAAGAAAGGCAGATCTGGAAACTAATCTGACAACTAACCTTAGGAGAAGGAAGCAAGAGTTGGAGGCTGTAATATCATCTGCGGAAGCTGACTCTCTGGTTGTTGATGCTGAATTGAAGGGACAGGAACTTAATGATGCTAAACTACTTGTTGAAGATGCAACAGAGCAGCTAAGAAGTGAGGCCTTCAATCACTGTTGTCTCTTATTAATAGCTGAAGTGCAATTTATTTTTCCTTCTGACCAAAATATCCTCCTCAGGAGTTTCTGGTGGTATAAAGGATCAAAAGGAGAAAAGTAAAAAGATTAAAGATGAGATGAATAAATTGAAGGTAGAACCTCTCTTATAAACTGATTGGTGATGGTGATTGTGGCTGCTCCTCTAATGATTACTTATGGCCATAGGCTTTGGAGGATGATTATGAAATGAACTTCAGGAAGAAGCTAAAGAATTAGAGCATCTGCTGAGTAAAAAATATATATATTCTGCTAAAGAAGATGAGTGTACCAAGAAAATCAGACTACTGGGCCCATTGTCATCAGATGCTTTAGAAACGCAAGTCATCTTTTATTGTTTCTTTTTTCCCCTTTTTTTAAATTTTTTGGTTACAAGGGAATATCTTGAGGGTTAGGCAACCCAAAATAATTGTCTAGAAGACCTGACAGTGATGACTGTCACATAACACGGTACAGTGTTTCAAAAAGTATTTGCTAAGCGGACTGTCCTCAATTAGCTGTATTTAAACACAAAAGGCAAAGCTGAAGTTCTTTCCTGCAACAGTTTGTCATAAGCTATTTAAAGTTTTCCTCCTTTGGTATACTGTTAGGGACTGATGCAAAACAGATAAAATGAAAGGTGAACTCTGATTAATAAACTGAATATTGATCCCCTGCCTTAGATAAAGGACAGTGGTTACAATCTGTGGAGATACAAAAGATCCCTCACAGCCAAGATGAACTGGGTTCACACTCTACACCAGTCCCTCTCCCAAAACACCTCTCTCGTAACTCATACCCCTACACCCATAACTAATATAGCCAAAAGAGAAAAGATACCCCTCACGGTCTTCAAAATATTTGTTACATAATCATAAGGCTAAAATACCTAGAGCCACCCTACATGACCTAGGTTGTTACACCAAAATAGTGGGAGTCTATTAAGTCAACTCTGAAACCTTAAAAAGCATCTTGTCCTTCTGCTGTCTTTTTTTTGTTCTTCCTATTGTAGGTCTGACCGAATAGGGCTCTTTCATATACATTCCATGCTAAACCTACAGCAATTCTCATATTTGTTATAATATGATTTTTCTGTCTGATTCCAAGGTTTTCAATATGGCATGCCAAAATTTTGAAGTTGTGCTGATGCCTTGTAATTATGAGACAGACAGCAAACAGCTTAGTGCAGAGTCTGAAATGCATGGTTATTGCCCCTTATTATTTGTGAGGACAGTGTCAACATAAATTACCCCCTAGCTTCAGCTACTTAGTCCATTGCCTTATTGGTTCAATTAATTTCCTTTTTAATGTAACTTATGACAAGATTAGGGATACAATCAAAAGCATTAAATCATATCCTAAATGAATTTATATAACTATGACTACTTATGACGCTTTACAATAATCTGATAATATTTTTACACTTTTCAATGTCATTTTTGTTTCAAAAATTTGTTGGTTTTGCCACTGTATTATCATTTTCTTAGTAATTACCCAGAGACAGGGAACTGTTATCATTTAGAGCTTTTTGTATTTTGCAATATGTCATGACCTATATATTTTGAATTTCACTAAAGTATTTCCTTAACTCTTGTATTGGAATGTATAGGTACAAGCGGCAAAACATCGAAGAATTGCACAAAATGCTGCACAGGTGCAATGAGCAGTTGCAGCAGTTCAGTCACGTGAACAAAAAGGCACTTGATCAGTATGTAAACTTCACAGAACAGCAAGAAGAACTTCAGAAAAGACAAGCTGAACTTGATGCAGGAGATGAGGTGTTTGATTGCTGTTCTTTTTGCTAGGAGATTCCTTGATCATTGAGGGGTGTATATTGTCTGACATGCATTGTTGGATGTAGAATCTATTATCTTCAGCATTTGAAATAATTGTTTATACTTGGCATTTGACGTTGCTTCTTTTCTACATCACTGAATTATGTCTACTAGACAACACCTAAATAAGTTTTATCTATTTGCTTTACATTATTTGTTTTCTGTAGTGCCATCTGCTGTGTATTAGTAGTTATAATGTGTGTTCTTGAGCTTGATCTGGCCTGTGGTACTGGTTCCTGTTTCACCTTATCCTGTATAATTAAGGTATCCAACAAGAGCAACTCAGTTTATTTCTGTCATTGAATATTTGCAGAAAATTAGAGAATTAATATCTGTTCTAGATCATCGGAGGGATGAATCCATAGAACGAACTTTCAAAGGTGTTGCAAGGCACTTTCGAGAAGTCTTTTCAGAACTTGTGCAAGGTGGTCATGGCCATCTTGTTATGATGAAGAAGGTTTGTAATGATTGATCTGTATCTTTTTGCTTAATAGCTTATGCATTGAGTTCTCGGGATTTTGATGCGGGAAATGGTGCCTTATAACTTAGCATCTAGGTTTGTACTTCATAATTATTTTAATATATATTTATATATAGGGAAAATGTGCAATTTCAAAAAAAAAAACTTTTTTGACAAGGGCATGTGGCACCATAATGGTTTTTTTGATACCATAGTGTACATGAACTTAATAAAATGGGGCAATTTTAACACACCCGTTAAATTGATGCAAATGGTGTTAGCTCAGCCTATGTGGGCCCCACACGGTGCCCAGGTGTCCTCTCCCTCTCTCTCTCTATCGCAGTCATTGCCCTCTCTTTCTCCTTCCACTATAGGGCTTTGGCTCTTCACATAATCACATGTCCCTAATTGGAAAAAGTCACATTCTTGTGTCAAATGGGAATAGGAAAATTCCCAACAAGTCCTTGTGAAGTCCAGAGGAAGAAAGAGTTTTAGGTTCTACCACGAATGGATGGGTAAGGCCAAAGCTTAGACATTGGACACCATGTGGGCCCACATAGATTAAGCTAACACT
>JBAGKO010201495.1:0-13947 GCA_037177275.1 Acacia concinna
TTTAAAATTGAATTTCTCTAATAATTTTTTTTAGGATTTTACTTTTATTATTTATCATTTTTATTACATTTTATAAAAAATTAATAAATTTTTATAAATTAATAAATTAGTATTTATAATTTTTTTTAAAAAATCTCCCATGCGCAATGTTCACATGAACAGTACACAAATCGTGCCAAGGTTGCACGATTTGCCTCAAATTTTTCTCTCTCCCCGCTCATTTTTAATGCAAGTCATTCGTACTTGGCACGATTTGCACAAATCGTTTCAAGGTTGTGCGATTTCCCGTGTTTATGTTGTTAAATACTTTTTTTATTGCATTTCATTAATAAATATTTTTGTTTATATTATTTTATTAAAAAAACCTATGTTAAGACTTTACTTATTAGAGGTATCCTTAACACTCCTTTTCTTAAAGTTGACTCTATAGGGTGTTTCTTTTCTAGAATTACACATGCACTTCTCTCATTCTTCTTTGTTTTTAATATTTTACTTACTTTATGCATAAAACTGTCATTTTTTATTTCTCCTAGTCTCATATCTAATTTTATATTCATAATTTTATTATATTGTTTTTCATTAATTGTTGTCCTTCTCTCACTTATCCCTTGTGGAGCATTTCTACATTCTTCATATTTCTCAAATTCTTAATATTCTTAATTACTAGATTCTCCTTCTTCTCTTACATTCATCATATAAAATTTATACTTTTCATCTTCAATTTCTGAATATTTAGATTCATTATTCGATTCTTTATTAATTTCTTTTAATTTATATATTTGGACTTTCTACTTCACTATATATGACTTCATTAAATTCTAAAGGTTATAATTCATATTCAAAGGCATGTTTTAATATTTTCATTACTTTTTTATTTCTTGATTCTAGACAATTAATACTTATATGTCCTATTTTTCCACAATTGTAACATTTACATTTTTTAGGTCTTTTATTATAATTAATTATCCTTTTCCCTTCTTGAAATATTTCCTAGGCTTGAATTTCGTATAACACTTTTCTTTTGGATATTTTTTAAATTTATATTTTGTTTTCCTATTTCCTTTTCTTCTTTTCCTTATTTTGTCTTGTTTACATCCCCATTTATGAGGCATTTCTAATTCTCCACATTTTAAAATTGTCTGGTTAGTTTTGTAGTATTTTATATTTCTCCAAACTTGTTTACATTTATTAGATAAATATTCTCTTAGGTAATTTTCTCTTCTTCCCATAGTATCTAAATACAACATTAATTCTATTTTTGTTCCAAATGATTTATTATAATCATCTATTATTGTTTCTGATATTAATTTTGGTAATTTTCTACAAAATAATTCTAAATAAAATCTTTGTAATTCACTTTTTTTTTCTAATCTAGCATCATAATAATATTTCTTAAACTTGCACATATATATATATATTGATTTAAATATTTTGGATCTAAAGAACATATTTCTATTTAGTGTAAATGTTCTATGGCCTTTTGAATTTTTGTTTCTTTATTTAATCCTGCACTCCTTACAATTTCGTTTCTTAATACTTGTTCATATCTTCTTACTGATAATGCATAAAATTCTTTTCTATTGTGATATGGTTGGTCTATTTTCCTCATGTTTTCTCAAAATTCATCATTTTTACTTTTCCACCAATTTTGTACATTTCCTATAAAACTTGCTTCTATTAACATGTAAGCTACATTTACTTCTATATTTCTACCTATTAGAGATATTAATTATGCCTTACTCTATTCTTCTAATATTTTTTCATTATCTAGATTACAGTCTAGATCTACCAAATTATTGTATTTGGTATATTTTTACTTTCATATTGTTTTAGAGGTGTGGGTGTAAATCCTGATTTATTAGGTGATTTAAAAGTTGTTTCAAAAGGTATTTATGTTTTTGTTAAAGGTTCTTTATGATATAAACTAGTATGAACTCCCTCGCGCATTGTGCAGGAGCACTGCCTTCCACATGGAAATTAATGCAAACATTTGATAACACACCTTAGTTCACCATCATAAATAACTACCTTGCAACATCCAAACTTTAAGTATTCAAACACATGGAAGAAAATAAAGAAGCTCAGGAAGGAAAAAAAACTTACCATGGTAACATTTAACATGAATTACAAACTAACAATGGATTGTCATAATGTACAGTCTCAACTACAAGTACATAAATTGATAACAAATAACATCACAGTCAACAAGGTATCACATGTGAACCAACTATCAACTCCACGATATACACTATGATAGATGGTTCTTATAGTCCATGTAATCACAATCAATGGACACTGCAAATTCCTAAACACTTCCCTATAGACCACATTTGTTGTGGTTCCATTAGAACCTTATGCATTACTTGGAACATACAATTTCAAACCATCCATGCTTTTAACCCTTGATAATGCAACATATAATTGACCATGTGTGAATACAGGCTTACACAAATACGCCCCAACATTTCAAAGAGACTACCCTTGACTTTTGTTGATAGTAATCAAAGCTTAAATTTACTGGGAATTGCCTTCTTTTCATATGAAACAGCCATCTACTTTCTGAAGGGTTCATGTCTATTCTATTAATTAAGACCTTCTTGTTCATATTTGAACCATTCAATGTGATTGCTTCAATGGCATTCTTTCCCAACATAGATATTCATAGTCATGTACCATTGCATAATCCTGAAGCTTGGTCTATATTCCTTAAAAGCATAATAGGAGCTCCAATTTTCAATGATAGTTTATGAGGAGGCAATCCAGAGCTAGTAATTGTGTTTAGGAATTCAGTAGTGTACAAGTTGTCAAAGCTATCGCTATCTTTAGTTGACTTACACAGAGAGTCACAAATCAAATATTCATGGGCTTCACCAGGCGACAAAGAACATATGTACTCATTAATTTTGTCAACAACATTTATGTTGGTACTAGAATTGCTCTATTGTTGAAATAGTCATTGTTGGATAGGTTATCTAATAGATTTGGGTAAATGGATGATGAGATAGTTTCTATTGCATTTTGTGATTCTAGAAGTAAAAATTGATTTGAGATATCAATCTTATACACACTTGATATGACATGATATTTACATGGTTTTTAAGGATGTTTTATAACTTAAATGCATACTTTTATCCACATATTGCATGGTAATTATAGCTTTTAGATTTCATGGATCATACTTTGAATTATGCTAAAAAAATGATAAAAATGTTATTATTTTATCTATTCTATATAATTTTTCACTTGCCTTGGCAAATTTTACCTACAGTAAATCCTTTTTGTCATCGTTTCCATTTTCGGTCTTTCCTTTGGTACACATAATGTTGTGGAAATTCTGAGTATGTCAGTCCAGCAGCAAAATCATCTTCATCATTAATCATCATCCAAGACAAGAATTGTTATTCACTTACCCTTGTGTTCTCAAACTACTCTGACACATCAATAGTGTTAGGATAAACTACATACTGTTGATTTGGGAGGTGGAAGCTTAATCTTTCCACAAAAGAAAATTTATGGTGTATCTCAAACCCAAAGATTCACCATGCTGCTTCACAAGCATAAATGTATCTGAAATTGTAATACTGCTAAATCTCATATATTGTTGACTCCCCACTTCCTTTACCATTTGTGTCAAATATCCCAACAACAACCCTATCATTCCCTTTACTTATATACTTAAATAAGTACTTTATTGTTGTAGATTGATTACACTTTTCAACATTTATATGAGCTTGAAACATAGCAAGCAACAAAGGATTGTATAGGACTATGAAACATTTGTCTAAGGGAATACTTTTCACTTCTATTAATCTATAGTCATCTCTTTTTCAGTATGTAAGATAACCTTCATTATCAACACTTGTTGTCTCATTGGACTTCTTTAGGAAATGTTTGTTGCATCTATCATCCTTCATGCATGGAGATCTATGATTGCTTGTACCACACGAACCATGAATCATAAACTTCTTAACTAATTCATACAAAATGGTAACGTCTCCTTGTCTGAAATTTCTAAAGTAATCACTTTGTCTATAGCTTTAGATGTCATAATTTTATCAACTTTGTCAAGGAATAGAAGTATATGTGCATGAGGTAAGCCATGCTTTTGGAATTCAATTATATAAACCTCTGCAAGAAAGTACATAATAAAAAATTGCCATAATTATAGATACATAAAGTCGAAAGAACTAAAAGTAACATTGCTATATAATTTAACTAAGGTACTATAACTAACCAAACTAAACTCATACCTACACTTATTGTTCCAAAGATCTTTTTCTCTTTTAGGACTTTTAATAATCATTGTAACTTCAATTTAAAGATCTTGGAAAGTAGTTCAGGCCCATTAGAAGGGTGTACTTAGTGATCTTCATGATATCTTGTAATTTCTGGCCATGTCGGATTACATAAAATGTTAAAAAAAATATCAGGATAACCTGCCCAACAACGTATGGCCATAGCCTCTTAGTAATTTTGAATCATAAATCTAGCTCCTCCTGTAAATGAAGATGGTAGAATGATCCTTTTTCCAGTTGATATTGCATCAATTTCACCTTTGGTAACAGCCTTGGATAGACCTTGGTTTAAAATTTGCCCTAAGTTCTTTCTGGTGGGTACAAATCCAGATAAATCGTTGAGCTTCAATCATTATATAACCATTAACTATGAATTGTTGCAATAATCTTGAAGCATGAAGTAATGTAGATATATCATGCTCCTTATTCATAAGCCCATATGAGAAGTATTCCCTCATACTTAGTCTTTTTCTTTTCTTGGTAGTACTAAGAGTCTCCTTTTTATACTGAATGTCATCCCTATAACCATCTTCACCATAATAATGAAATAGAATAGGATATTGAAGTGGTAGATAAGAAGCATGCAATTCATGAATCTGTTGAGGGCACCCTGATTGTTCTCTAACTATTATATCCCTTATATTTAAAGACATGTCAATTACACCCACAATTAGTGCTGCAACTTTAGAAGCAATAGGGATAGTGTAAGTCCGACCATCGTTTTGCCTTCTACTAAGCAAGTATAGGTTCATTTCATTAATTCTTTGATGCCTTAATTGTTCTTAGGCATACATATATTGTTGCACAAATGGATTTATATCATCTAACACCTCTTTGATTTGAGGAATAATTCGCCTACTAATTGATTATTCTTTTTTTATGTTTACTACCAACAATAAAAGCATAAACATGTTACAACATGTATACCAAACAATAAGATTATAATTAAAAGCTGAAGGAAGTCGTGATTTACCTAATTGCATCAATTCGGTTCTCTATTTCATTATCTATGTAAAAAATGTACAGTTGAGATTATATTGGCCATTCACCTTTAGGGGGTAATAAACTCCCTATGTTATAGTGGTTTTGACCTGACAGAACAAAGCAATATGGACCCCCTCCACAATTCGTAGAGTGATCTACTTTGCCTCCCATTAATGTGAATGAGAACATGTTGTATTGCCTTATATTTGCAAGGAATTTTTGGAATCCACATTTTTCTTGTTAGTGAATAGTTTAATAAGCAAAGCTGGAGGTTCCTTCATCCTTGGCAACTCAACCTTCCTATGTAGGCAACACATGTTGAATGAATATGGATTTCTTTTTTTTTTTTTGTCCTTTTTTGGTTGTTCATTATACCAAAATATAGCATGACAACATTTGCACATATATGTACGGCCTCCATCATCTATATACTTTGGAAAATCCACCACAAATCTAATTAGAAATCTATTTTTTCAGAGCAGTTAAATATATGTGCATTTCTCTATTTGTCATAGACAATCACACCTTTTGTGTTTGTTTTTGACAGTACAGCTCTTCATCTTCTAATTTGTGTACTGGTAATATACTCTTCTAATGCCACTAACAGACCACCTACATGTAGGAAATGTTAGGCACGTCACTTAACAACATCATAAATAAACAATAATTCCATATTTTTGTACATGTTGAGGATTGACCTATACCTTCATCAGAACTTTCAAACTTGTCTAATAAGATATCATCTTCACAAACATCCAAATTAATCTAAATATTTTTGTAATGCCTTCCATCAACTGCCAGCATTGGAAAATAATTAAAAAGGTACTGTCAATTTCAATATTTCAATTATATTGTATTAATCTCTATAGTTACACTATTGAAATTGTAAATCAGACACATACCTTATTATATGTATCTGTGTAACATGGTGGATTGGCATTCTTCATGTTTGCAATTAGATTATTGACATTATATAAGTCAGTAGGGAATAATTGACTACAACTATTCATCCCCATATTTTCACCTACTCTCGACATACGGTTAATGTATACAAAATATTATAAGTGAATATACAACTATTGATAAGAAATATATTACAAGTTTGTATATTAAAGCCAAATATGGTAGCAAAAACACTTTTTTTATATGAAATTGTACTTTATTTACTATAGCTCTTTTTCGTTGGCTTTTTCTTTAAAGCAGACAAATTCATTAATTCAGTAGATTGGGCAAACCTTATAGTAGGATGTTTTGAGTAGTAACTTGTATTGAAATTGGAGAATTATCATAATTCCCATGATTGCTAAATATATCTTCTGTATGTATGCAATAACTAGAAACTGTTGTAAGATGCACAATTACTTACCACATATAATTGAAAGGTACTTAATTCACAAAAGAAATTTCCTATGTACTGTTATGTGATATCTACCAGTCGTGTCATAATAAGAGCAATTTGATAGAGCTTTTACTTCTATTTGTTGTTTACATTTAAGACTCCTCTTTCTCTGGCCTTTCACTTCTAACATGAATTGGAAACATAATGACATATTTACATGACATCCCAAAATAGAAGTCCATCTATTTAATTAAATGAATTTGGTCATATAACAGCAAGATACATAGAATCAATATAGAAAGGAAGTTATGAACCAACTATGATATACCTAATCGGCATAAATCAAAACAGTACTTCAAAAATCTTCCATCGAAAGTACTAAAAGCATGTCTATGATATAGTCAAGAAGTTACAAGCCATAATTATAGTTGTAATGTTCAATAAGAATAACAAATGTGTGAATAACAATCCTTATACATACATGTTCTTTTTACAAGTCATAGCTTACTTAATTAGTTAAAGTTGTGTCAAGTAAAAGAAGGAGAACTTTCATACTCACCTAACACATTTTGAGTAACATCATTGTTCATTAGGCCCTTCAATCTTGCACTTTCACGCTTGAAAAGTTTTTCTAACGACTCTTGGAATAAATCTGCATCAAGATTTGGCAAGTTCTCCTTTAGTAAATTACCACCGAATGTAAACATATAAATAAAGGAAAATGTTTCATTAGCAAATTGGGAAGACTAAGTACAAATAGAATGTACTACAAAAATAGAAGATTGAACCTCCATAAGATCAAGTGTAAAGCGATTTTCCAAATTTCGATACAACATGTGTTATTTCTTGTAAGAATCCTCTTTTCCTATTTGTCTTTTGAGCTTGCCTTTTTTACATTGAGATTGTAATACTACAGATGGTTGAGTATTGGCAAGGGAATGACCCAGCTACTCTTCTTCGCTGATAGAAGATGCTGTAGTATCTTCAAAAATTGTATGTATTTCTTCATTCATCTTAACATGTAAGGAGCTACCAGATGATGCTTGTTAAGTGTGAACCTGCCATTAATAGACATATAGTGGTTAAAAGTTGAGACTTTTGATATCAAACTATCTAGAGTTAAAAGAAGACGTTACATCTTTAGACTATTTTTATTTCTTACCAATACTGAGAATTATGCAAGCAACATTACTGAGATAGGTGTTGTTTGGATATTGTTAACAACTTCAATGTTATGGTTGTACCAAATATGAGGTTTTAGGCATTTTTAGCTGTAACTTATATTTGTCTGTATCCATATAGGTTTTTTGCTGACATAATGATGGTTTACTTTTCAATTTAACAATGACAAGTAATTTAGGGTTGACTCAACGGTGTTAGTATTGACACAAAAAATATTATTAATATGCAACTTCTTTCATTAGTTGACAAAGATCAGTAACATAGCAGTTCAAAGTGTTTTGCATAGTACTAAATGAGTTTGGTTCCAAGGTTAGACCCTCCAGCAATTTAAGCAGTATGAAGACTTTTCCAAACTCATACTACTATTTTATTTGTGAAGGCAGAAATTGATTGAGATCTCGTGCAGTATAGGGTGTAATTGCCTCAAGCCAACAAATTGATTCAAATTCATAGTTGTCCCATATTAAGGTATAACATCAAACTAACAAAGTCATAAGAGTGTACACGTTATAATTTTGGGCATTCAAATATGTTCATGAATTGAAAACTCTTTCAAAGCAGTACATACATATTTATCAATCAATTAATTGGCCTATTTACATACTTTATACAAGTATTGATTAATGTCATATACTCATTAAGGCATTTTGGAACAAGACTTACTTTATCTGTATATTTCATTTGATATTATGTGAGAATTTTAATTATCATGGTGATAAACTTTCTAGCCCTTCTATTAATATGATGTGTGTCCATTTAATTTTTTTTTTCAAATGTTGATTGAATGAAAGAATGTTAAATAAGACAAAAGGAAATTTATGAAGGTAGTTGCATGATCTTCATAATGTAAACTCACTACTAAACTTGAGATTAAAATTCAAAAAAAAATACAATATGGAATTAAAGGTTCAACAAAATATTAATCTAACACACACATGAACTAAATCCAATTTAAAACTAAATTGTAAATGGTAAATCAAGGTCGATCCCACAAAAGCTCAGGAAAATTGATAACTAGGCATTAAAATTCTCATTTTTATTCAAGTTGAATATATCAAAATTGATTTCAAAGAGTGAAGAAAATTGAATTAAAATCTATGCAAGAATTATCAAACTATTAAATACAAATTATCAAAATGAGCAACTTAGAGTTACTAATTCCTTACTATCTTCATAAACCTTGTTTTCACTTAATCAATTTTCCTTAGGCTCCGTTTGATACCAGGTAATGAATTTTGATGGATTGAGATAGGGAGTGGGAGTGGGGTTGAAGGCTAAAATAATGTTTGGTATATGGTAATAATAAGAGGTATCACTTAAATTAATTTTAGTTGTTAATTAATCATAAATTATAAAAAGACTATTATACCCATAAACTAAAATGACAATCCAACTCCACCATCAATTAATCCCCCACCAGATTATCACCCTCATCTCACTCCACAACTATCTCGCTAGGTCAGGTTGATCACAATCTTCATTTTTTGCTTTCCTTTCTTTTTGTTTCTTTTCATACAACAATTGAAGCTTTAGTCGTGAATTAACAGGCTTTTTCTTATTCCTAAAGCAAGTTATTCGAGCAATCTCAGGGTGTCACAGAGAAGCTATGGGGTTGGGAGAGGAGAATAGAACTTTGATTGAAACAAGAATTCAACCTCTTTTCCTTCGTTTTGAGGATAAGTTCTCGATCGAATCGAAGTTAAATGGATTCAGTGGGTTTAGGGGAGTACTGTATGCAATGAGAAATGTCAGTTCTCTGTTGCTCATGATTTTGCTCTACAGCTTGGTGTATTACTAGTGCGATTCCTTGGATTTCATCCTAGGAGGTGAATATGAGGAACGCTTGTTCCTGGGATCGGCTTTCATAATCTCAGTGGTGAGGTTACAGCAGAGAGTAGCAGCAGAGATCGGCCAGTGCAATGGGGCACCGGTCGTTTTGTTGTACGAATTCAGAAGATCAAAAGTGACAATGGAGAAACAGGGGCAAGTATTCGAGAAACATTAACTAAAGCAAACAAAGGCAAGTATTCAAAGGACTGCACAAGAACGATGATGAAGTTTCGCTTGAAACTTGCATGAATGATGACAATGGCGATCGACGGCAGAGTATAAGGAAATAGACTTATTTAGGTTAAAATAATCTAGGAGTATTTTTGACAAAAAAATATTATAAATAAGGATATTTTTGTCCACAAATTTTGTAACCTAGGCTTAAAAATGAAAAACTAGGGGGAGGTGGCTTTGCAAGAATCCCTCATTTGTGATAATCATAATCCCTGATCCAACCCCAATCCATTGTACCAAACGATATAAATAGCACAATCCCTGTCCCAATCCCTCTCCCTACCCACAGTCCCTCGTACCAAACAAGGCTTTAATGTTAATTTTATTAATCTCAAGTATTGATAGTTATAAGTACATTTCGGTTCACAAATAACCCTCTCCCAAATGAAATAATGTTATATCTAACATTATTGTTCAAGAGGCATATTAATTTTAAATCATTCTTCAACAATTATATGGGGTCATTAGGCATATGTCTATCATAATCACAAATTAGATCTTAATCTAATCCCATATTACTTAATCTTAGAGCTTCATTAAAATCCCATTTGTCAAAGAAAATTTTAATTCTCAATTTCACACTTAATGATGGCCAATCATCAAATGGACAAATTAAAATAAGACTAAGTAACTAAAATTAACATCAATTATAACTAATAAGTGAAAACACAAATTAACCCCCTAGTGAGTTCATAGTCCTCTAAGTTGCAAGAAAAATTTAGCCACACATGACTTTAAAGGATCAACATCTCAGCATCAATGAAATTCTGGTTCAAATACATACTGAAAATTGATGGAAAATTGGAACCAAGAAATTTGTGAAAGAAACAGACCACGAACACAAAATCAGCAACAAAATCTTGAAAAACTAAGAAGCAACTCCTCAATGTGTGATGATGAGCAATTCCAATTTCTCTACTTGCAGTTGCTCCTCTAAAAACCAAAAAACAATAATGAACAGCTCTCTCTCTCTCTCTCTCTCTGTGTCTCTCTAAATCTTTTGCACCTAGCTACAAAACCAGAGACACTGAACAGTACTCTCCAATTTCTTTCGGCTGATGCTCCCTAAAACAAAGAGATGAAGCTCTCATCTCACTACTCCCTTTCATTCCAATTTGTGACTGTTGCTCCTCCTGTGAAGATGACGATCTCTGTCATTTTTTATATCATCGCCGCTGCTCTTTTCTTTCTTTTTTTTCTCGTGGCTGCACACCTCTTTTTTCCCCACAGCCTTCTCTTCTTTTCCATTCAATTAGGTTTCTTTTTCCTTCCTCCATCCAAAATGCTATGTTTCATTCTTTCCCCTGCACATGCTCTTTTTTAAAAAAAAATCAAAACAATGCGTATTTAGTTGTTGCAAAATAAGAAAAAGAAATAATAAAGAAAATAGATAAAAGCAAATTTAAGTAACACAATCTTTTTTTTCTTTTTCTTTTATATAGGCATATATATTTGGAAACAACTAAAAATTATCATTACTATATTTATTTTTCCTAATTTCTAATTTTTTATTAAAAATATGAGATATATATTAAAATCTCCTAAATGATGCACACAACTTATTTCTTATCAAATCTCAATCAAATCTCCAAAATCATATAAATAATTCTCTAAATATCCTCAAAATATACCTTAAATGTACAAAATATGGAGAGTTATCAGCCCTTTAATTGGAAAATATTATCAGCCTTACTATTTGTATTATAGCATTTATGTTAACAATTTGACAAAGATAATGTTGTAAGGATAGGCAACTGAAAAATGACAAGTTATGTGTGCATACAATCTTTTGGTCACCAATTTGAGATATCATAATCTTCTTGTTGTTGCTTAAGATACTAGAATTTGATTGTTGGCTAGAGTTGTATGGCATTAGTTGACTGATGCTAGGAGTGTCAAATGATTCATTCTCCTTGGCATTAAAATAGTTGATCTGGTACCATTAATATTCTCATAACTACTAAATCGTTATAGAAACATGTAAATGATGATGCTACCTATCAATGAGTTCTTTAACTTCTTTGATTGTTGGGTTGAATAGAACTCTGCTTGCACTAAATGAGCTACAAATTTGCGGCCTCCCTAGTCAATGTGTACATGAAGTTTTATTTAAATTAACATCTAATTGTACTATATACTTGTGAAAGATGAAATAGTACTAACTATTTAATGGAAGACACCATTACCTTTATCAGAAAAAGCTATCCTAACCAGCTTGAGGACAACAACAACTGGTGTTTTCATATTGTCAATTTGTGGCATATAGGTATTTGAAGAACACTCAACAAATAAAACACATTCAATATCATTGTTCCTACATTGCCAACACAAAAAATGACATTGCAGTTAGCTTAATATAAGTTAAATCTAATGAATTAAAATCATGTTACTATATTGTAGGTGACAATATATGGTATGGCTAAAGATATACTTAGAATCAGTAAGCAGCATTCTCATATTGTTCTTAGTTTCATCATCCTTTCGATATTCCTCTAATGCTCCAACTGATCTCATAAAAGCTACAACATCTGAATAGCACATGATATAAATTAGGACCAAAATGAATGAACCACACATGTCAAACTTATAAAAGTTGTAGTTGAGCACATGATCAAAATGTGAAAAAAATAACATGTTACCAATCAAGTGCTCAGTAAAGTTCCTTTCTTGACTTGTCAAAATTTCTGTAATTCCCATAAAGTTGTAAGCATGCAAGGCTATGTTGGCATCTTGTGGTTTTACAAATGTTTGCCCAGTAAAATTTAGTTTGTATTTGTGATTGGCGACTTTGTATTGACTGGAATTTTGTGAAACAACAAAGTTGGCAATAAAGTAAGTCTCCCCTTCAGAGATGCTTCCACGGAATCTATCATGTAGTGCTTTGGGGATGACACTTGCCTGAATTTTATAGCCCTTGCATTTTCATTGAATAAACAAAATGTTACCAATCAATATGATGAATCAAACATAACACATTGTAATAAGTAAAGTAAATAAAGTTATGGCTTACTTCAATATCAACCAAGATCATAGTAATGTAGAACAGATCAAATGGAGATGATTTATGGTAGACATTCCACTTCCTGAACACCCTCACAACTATATTCCATCGTTCAATCCCATCATGCAATTCTTTAAGCAGAGAATGTTGGGTCATTACTATAATGGACTTGGGGATGAGTATTGTTGTATAAACAATGACTTGATGCTGCAATGTTGATGGACTAGTGAACAATAACAACACCAATGGAGTTTATATAGAAAATAGAAAAGAATAGGATGTAGAATAAGCTAAGAACTAACTATAATTATGGTCCCAAGTATTATCCAATGAAAATTTGAACTCCTGATGTTCTTCCCTCCATAACAAATTGGAAATAAATATGTTATCTTTGTCTATCTCGGATTGGCACCCAAAAGTCATTAGCAAACTTGACAAATTCCAGTTAAGTTTGAATGTGAAATTTGAAACTTGAATTTGAATAATGATGACTCATCCAAGCTAATAGAATTGCAAACCTTCAACTTTAGCTCATAATATTAATGCTAGAAATTGATAAATTCAGGCTTGAAGACAAAGCATACTTTTAGGTGTAGCATAGTATACTTAATACATTAATATTTTCTTCTGACATTTATAAAGCATGTGTTATTTGATCCAATGCAGGATGACTTACACCATTAGGAGATGTTGTCACTAATGAAGAAGGATATTACCATAAAGCAATTGAGATATAGGAAAGACTACAATGTCATACTATTGTTAACATTGAAATACATAGTGCTTGAGTAGTCGAATCATCACTGATAATATGGATAGACACCATATCGGTGATTAAGCTTTGATGACATTAAAGTATACACATAAAGCAAGTTGTTTGTTACTGCATGAATATGTAATGAAGTAATCAAAACAACTTTAATTAATGCGGATCCTTCATCAGGTTACAGTATTACAAAAATAAGGGATTGCCAATATGTGCCAACAAATGTCCTACAGCATAAGTAGCATGTATATTATGGCTGACTTGCTTTACTATCAAAAAATGAATTTGTATAACCTATATAGTTTCAGTAATGCAA
>JBAGKO010201518.1:0-13944 GCA_037177275.1 Acacia concinna
AGGCTAAAGCACAAATTGAACTATTCTGAAGCCCTAGGTCACAACTTAGACCTTTGAGGTTATGACTTAGACAACCTTAAATGAAACTATGCGTTTTGGAAGCTAAGTTGAGGCTGACATGCTCTCTGTCTCCCCAGGTCGCGCGACTTAACATACCTGAGGTCGTGACCTAAGATTGTAAAGTAAACTTGTGTGTTTTGAATTAGTGTTTTTACATGCCCTATTTAAGGGGGGAAAGCCACATGAACCAGTCGGCCTGATTCTGCAGATTTGCAGCTAGGAACTACCCACCATTTTCTCTCAACTTCTTCTTGCCTCCAAACCCTAACCTTCGAATTCCTTCATTCCTCCATCATTCCCTACCATTTCAAGCCATCTAAATCCTTCCCATTCATCATCTTCTACACCCTTTCACCTCAATTTTAGCATCACTCATGGATTCTTATAGTAAGATCGATTGTATGTGATTTGAAGACATGAGAGGCTAAAACCCTTATCCTCTTGGTGATGGAAGACAAGGATTGAGCTCACAGGGTTTCACAGGGGAGTAGATTTATAGTCTAGTCTTTTATTTTCATTCCGTGTTAGAACTTCCTAGATTTAGGATTTCTTCATATTATGTGAGACTGAATTTATGATTATAAATTATGGGCTTTAGACTTTTGTAATGCATTTGGTTTTGATGTTGTTACATTGAATCCTTGTGTTCACATAATTTATCAGTGATTATTGATTATTTGTTTATGCTTGGCATGCTCAGATTGTTGATTGACAATCTGAGGATATTGCATCATCCATCCATCTGCACTCTAAGTGGATTTTAACAATGTTTTAATGGGTGCTAAATTAACTTTGATTAAAGTGACCCTTTTTATTAATTAAAACATTGGACCCAAGTGATTGCTTGGGGTTCTTCTTAGAACTTAGAGATTTCAAACTCCCAAACATTTTCGTAAAGAGCGAGGATAGCCGAGTTTACATAATTGAGAGACTGTTTCATCATAATTCCCCTAAATCCAAATCATTCTTTCATAATCCAAAATACCAAAAACATTTGTTCCCTTTTGCATTTTTACCTTTACTGCACCACTTTTAAATTATTTGAAAACCCGCATTTTTTTCCTTACCCATTTCATAGCGTTTTTATTGAAAACTAGTTTTTAGGACTTCACCAAAAAGCGCTCCTCAAGAAGAACGATTGGGTTTGTGCCCTATACTACACTATTTGGTGCAATCACATCTTAACAGACTGAAAGGCAACATTTTAGGCCTTGATCACCCCTCTTTTTATCCAACATTAATCAGAGTAATAGAGCACAATTTGAATGGCAAACGAAAATATCATTAATATGTACTGATATATATATGGTGTCTAGGTCTTTACAGTATCCCATAGGATCTTACAACCTTAGAAAAATAGATAAACAAAAAACCGTAGTACTGCAACTGTCTCACATAAACACCTGTGTAGGCCTCAGTTCTCTCGTTGTCAGTGTCTACATATTTGCCCCTGTAGCTGCTTTATTTGACTGGATATTTTGTTTAATTGGAAAGGGTGAGATTCAAAAGAATCCTAGTAGTAACTTGTAATCAATCATAAATATGAAAGCTATACATGCAATACACCACATAATGCAACAGAACATCTATGCCACAACATCTCATATCAACAACTTAGCCTTACTTGGCTAGGTATCAGTTTATCTCACATGCAAATTATCAATTTATCTCACCTCAACTGCCACATGGGCAAGTGGTACTTGTGCTTTTCCCACGGGTGGTACTTGTGCTTTTCCCACACCACAGTTTAGGTATGCAAGCGACAATTCATATCATAGAACACGATAGCATATAAACAAAAACATGAAGTATGAAAGTTAAGACTACTACCTGGACGCCTTTCCAGCTTGCTTATCGTTTCCTTATCGCTTCCTCGGTCTTCTGGTCAAAGATTGAATCCTAAGATTCCAAATACATGACAATGAGTTATTACTCATCTCATCTTCATTCCTAAAATCATATCATTACTTATTTTCATCTAAAATACACATTAATGAAGTTGCCTTTACGGGTACCTATCTATTTCCTTTTATAATCGGTGTACTTCCAATATTCTAAAAATCATGACCTACCCTACCCCTACACAATTTCTCCTTTTGAATCCATTTTTGGCCTTAGACTTTCCAAAATCACACTCCATTTCCCTTCAAACAGTACAAATCCGATAATGTACCATTTTTGTACAAAAATTTCCCTTTTAATTCTAATGCTTCCAAAATTAGTTTCTCACCTTTACCGCACACAATTTTTCATTCTAAACACATTGGAAGCATCAAATGAACCAAAATCACGCTATAACAATCCCAAAAAAACTCCACACGAAAAAGGGCAATATTACACAAAACTTGGACTCAAGGTTTCATTCATTAGAACACCCTTTTTACACCCCTATCCACTTGTTTAAACCATTTATTTCATCTTCCACGTGACATTAGGAATTTGGGCAGAACCTCCCCTTATTTTCTTACTTCCCAAAAGTTCTAGAAATCAAGAACAAGGTAATCTATCAACAAGAACATCATCCATCATTAACAACAAATCACCACTTAACCATATATTAGCTCAAAAACATCAAACTAATTCTTTGAACTTATTTTCCAGATCTGGACAGAATCCCATATGTGGGAAAAATTAATAACTTCAAAGAGAACTCAACTTAAATTAGACATATTATTACCTTTTCTCCAAGCACCACTTTATCTTGGCTTTCTCTACCTCTTACACTGCTTTTGCCACTTCAAACTCATCACCTTGAAAATCTAAGACCATAGCATGGAAGCCCATGTAGTGGAGAACAACTTTAATAAAGAGAGTTTAGTGAGGTAAGATTGATTTCAAGGAGAAGTTTGGTACAACATTTCCACCATCTTTGTTCCTTTCCTTCTTCCTCTCTTCCCTCACTCTATTTCTGCACATTTTTAGCTTCCCATACACCCACTTGAACTGACGGAAATAACTAGGGGATAAGGTGGTGAATTGCAAGTCAATCCATTAACCACAATTGATAGCATTCTGAGTCCATAAATTTCCACCACATATTTTCTTCTTCTTCTTTTTTTAAGTTAATTGCTATAGTCAATTATGTCTGAATGCTGACCGAAAATATCTCAGCCAAGAGGGAAAAATTAATCTACTCTTTACTATTTTGCAATTTACCACTTTGCCTTTACATTTCTGAAATTTTTGGATTTTTGGATAGAATTTTCACCCAACTTTGAAAATTCATATCTAATTGTATACATATCCAATTAAAGTGATTTCAAAGCTCAAATGTCCCTTATTAAGTATAGTTTTAGGGAAAAATACTTTCTTTACTCAATTGGAATCAAAACATTCTCAGGAAATTCGTCTTTGTACAGTGCTCTAGAAATTGACGAATTTCACTGTGCCAACTACAAAAATTCAAATCTCTTAATATATATATATATATATATATATATATCCAAATAATACAAATGCATATCAAATTAAAGCTTGGAATGTCTACTTTTATACTGAAAAGTTTCATGATTTTTAGACATCATTTGCCTAGTCAAAACGGATGCACGACATAACTACCTCCAGTCACTTTCCAGAAATTAGTCATACTCACTTCCTCCATAATTCTCACACCAAAATCCCGACTATTTTATTCCTCTTATCTTATCATTTACTTGGAGAGTTTTAGTGAATAAAAATTAGGATGTTACATAGACGTTGTTCGATCGAGCAAAAGTGAGCGATCCGTTAAGCGGCTTTCAACCTCACTGTTCTTAGCTATAGTGTGTTTCCTTAGATCAATTTTAGGCTTATAAATTAACAACCTCAATCATGAGTTCATGACTAAGTTTATTAATTCAAGAAATTATTCGTTCAAGGGTGAAAAGGAGACTTAAATAAAAAGGGAGTTTAGTATGGGATTCAAGGGCGCAAAGGATAGTTAAATCCTCATGCAAAGAGAGGAGGGTTAACATAGGTCTCCAACTGATTATATATCTACTCGTTCATTTTCCTTTTCTGTCTCATTCGCCTTATACTCGACCACTTCTCTGGAATTCTCTTTTCCGAAGTGCTTTGCTGAAGAAACACTAAAAAGTATCAGCCGCAATACATACTTTATTCTTCTTAAGCATGTAAGCGCTTGGTCACACTCAAATTATTTTAATTGTTCAGTGATTTTTTAATCGCTTGTTTTTAACTGATTGGAACATCAATATTTGACTTATTTGGATTGGTATATAGACTTTGGTCCTTTAATTTTGAATATCATGACTATATTTTGCTGACTCTCTTATCATTATCCTTATTTCCCCAATCTGGTTCAATTTGGCCAACGGTTTGAGAACTGTGTTTATAAAGAATTACTTGCTACCCGCTATAGTTTGTATCTTGTTGTCGTGGTTCTTTTACCCTGCATCTATCCCATATGTCTGCAGGGTGATTTATGGTCATTGCTAGAATTAAGGCTAACCATTTGATTTTTTTTTCTCATCTATATTTTTCATCCAATGATTGTCTTGCAAAGTTTGTAGATCGTTTTTGTAAAGAGCTATGATCGAAACCTGAGCAAGCTAAATATATATTGTTTGAATTGTTTTCAAATTGCATTTAAGTTACATTTCAAAACCTCTATTGAAGTATGTTAAGTTCTTTTTTGGCATATAATTTTCAAATTAGCCATCACTAAGTTCATTTTGATTTTGATCTCTTGCCCCCTACTAGACCTATTTACACAGACTTGTATGTATCAGCCTTCTTTGCTAGAATGAGGAACAGGCTGTATTATCATGCAAATTAAAATTGACGCAGACATCACAACCCACCATCAAAGAAGAGCCTATTTAACTGTAAGGTGAGCAAATTATTATGGCTACCTTTCTTTTGTTCATGTACTTCTTTTTTTTAAAAAAAAAAAACAGAGAGAGAATAACAAGGTTACACTATGCCTATCCATTATTGACACACTCCTGTTGACAAAGGCTAATGTAATATTTATAATTAATCTATAAAAATTTAAAGCTGATAGTTATTACTAAGAAACATAAGCTTGTTTAGCTAGCTACTCGAAAATTCTGTGAAGAAAAGTTTTGATGCTGATTCCGTTTTCCTATTTATGTTGTTGATTTAAGATAGTGTCAATCAAGATATGTATTATTCAATAAAGTGAAGAAGCTGTTTGACAACCATTCAAATATGGCTAACTCACTCCCTAACTCACATATTAGTTACTTGATACATATCCACACATACATGTTCTGGGATCAATTTTAGCCTTATGAATAACTGTCAACAAGTTGTTTAACTTTTAGGCTTTTCTAATAAATATGTCATATGCTAGTAGTTTGTGTATGTTCAATGCAATGATTTTTTTTGTCATGGTTAGATGACCCTTGTATTTTTTTTCCTAGGTGAAGAATACGAAGAAGGGAAAAAAGTTATACAAAAAAATAAGGAAAAGGAAAAGAAAATTGAACTAAGGGTGCCAAGATTCTCCTAATATACTTTATTCATCAAAGAATTCTATAAGAAGAAAGAGAAGGAGAAGGAGGAGGAGAAGCCAAAGGGGAAGGGAAAGGGGGAGAGAGCAAAAGAGGATTAGTTGTCAATGTAACATAAATGTGTTTTGTAATTTTTTGTATGATGATTGTTTGAATTGTATTTAAATATAAATATTGGTGAACAAAGATTATGCTGAGTTTGAGCACAACTTGGGGTATTATGAATATCAATGATTTTTTATAGCTTATTGTGATCATTGCAATATCTACAAATTAAAAACAAGTACAGGGCATTGTACTGATAAGTCCATGTGCATCTATTGATAAGTTCATGTGTATTCATTAACAACTATAACTAATATATTCACTGACAAGCCTATATAAGTTCATTGACAAGTTGATGTGTGTCTATTGACAATTGTAACTAATATGTCATTGACAAGTCTATGGGCATCTCTTGACAGTTCCATGGCCAATCAAAACTTGTAAATGGACACTTATGGGGTTATCAATAGACGCCCATGTAGTTGTCAATGCTATCCCCTATATTTATTAAGTTATATTCAGCTACGTTTACATAATATGATTAAAGTGCAATCAGGTTATGAACAAGTTGTGTGGACATGTGTTTATAGACTAACTTTGTTATTATAATTTACACTATTAATTAGGTGAACATATTATCTGAACTTGTCAATCGATGCCCCTGTTTTTGTTATTGGATGCCCTTGGACTTGTCAATGGATGCCCATGACCTTGTCAATCCCTATCTTTTCACTTGTTAATAAAATTGTGATTCAGAATGTTAATAAACATGCCATATGATTTTAATCTAATTACGAGTTATATGTTATGATTACAGTTATAATAGTTCATATACAATTTTTTAATTATAATGCGGACCTAATATTTTTAGTAAAATTGACCAACATGTTGAACATAAATAGAGTTGTTAGTTTTGCTCCTTGACTTGTCAATGGATACACATGAAGTTGATAGCACAAGCCCTTGCATTTGTCAATCATTATTGTTAAGAAAAACTTATTAGATGCATTAAGATTAACTCATTTCAGTACACATTGAAATCATGTCCATACATTGATGCCATTAAGAGCACTATCAATTAAGTTACAAACTACAATATGTGAATTTTCATATGTCTATTTCTTCCTCTTTCTTTCTCTATGTTGTATTCTTCTTTGACAGTTCCCTTGCAGCAAGGACAACACCTAATTACCATGTAAGTTGTTGTTGTAAAATTCTTTTGTGAACAATCCATAGTGAGAGAAGTTTGACCCCCTTTGTCCACATTTCTCTTCATTGGGACTAGAGGTGATTTTTCTTATTCTTGGTCATCTTCTTAACCTACAAAAATAACCACTCCATCAAATATATAGCCAAATTAAGAATTTTTAGAGTATTGTAAAAATACAACAACTAAAGAAACAATTAAATCATGCCTTACATAACTTGAGCATAGGTTACCTTTAGAATTGTCATAAACAAACCATGGGAAAATGGCAATGCTTTTGTATGCCTTTTTTTCATTTAGCCATAAAACTTATAAATGAATATCTTTAACTAGGTTGCATTAGACTTGTATAATATATTTGTTGTTGGTCAATGAGTTAATGCAAACAAATGGGGTATCTTCTAAACCAATCACAGTTGCATGTTTGTCATGCGCATGGACTTGTTAGTGCAATCCCTGCTCTTGTTAATATATATTTACCTATGTTTACATAACACATCAAAGTGCAATCATGTACACAAATTTTGCATAATCTTACTTAAGCACTAATATGAAGTCAATACAAGCATCTCTTTTTATCACTCAACTTGTTCTAAGCATCTCTCAATAAATTTGCCTAGCATGTAATTTCTAACATATTGAACTACTAAAATTCTCACCCTATTAATTTGTCCATACAAGCTGAACAATGTCTCACTATAATGCAAAGTTAGTTCACTGTTGTAGGGAAAATTAATTAACAAGAAAAGAACTTAGTGATGGCCAATTTGAAAATTATATGCAGAAAAAGAACTTCACATGCTTCAATAGATGTTTTGAAACGTAACTTCAATGAACCTTGAAAACAATTCAAGCAATATCTATTTAGCTTGCCCAGGCTTCAATCATAGCTCTTTACAACCACAGTCTACAAACTTTGCAAGAGAATCATTGGATGAAAAATAGAGATGGAAAATGTAACATCCTAATTTTTATTCTTAGAATTTAAATAAATTTATTAAGAAATTAATACATAGCGATTAGGGTCTTACCTTATAAATAATTAAAAAAAGGGTCATTCCAACATGTGATATGTGAGAATCAATAATTTTTTAAAAAAATTAATGAGAAGGGAAAAAAAGAACTAAATAAAATAAAATAAAGAAGAAAACGAGTGTGAAATTGTGAGTGTGGTGTGTGTTGTAATGTTTTTTTTAAAAACAATTGCCAAAAGGGCCCACCCCTTTTGACTATTTTAATGACATGGGGTGTTAAAATTTAAACACCCACGTCCAAAGACACACGCACAAACTGCAACACCCTAAATTTTCTATATAGAAAATTTCATGAACAATATCTCTAATAAATATTAAATTTTAAAAAAATTTTAAAAGGAATGTTGTGGAGGTAGCTAAATTGTAGTAATATTTTGGATGACTAAATAATATCTAAAAATTATGAAACTTTTTAGTCTAAAAGTACACATTCAAACTTTAATTTGATATGTCATTTATGAGATTTGGATGTATATATTAGGAAATATGGATTTTTGAATTTAGTCCAGTGGAATTTGCCAGTTTCTGAAGTAGTATTCATAAATGAAATTTCTGCGACTTTTATTATTCCAATTGAGCAAATAAATTATTTTTTTCCTAAAACTAGACTCCACAAGGAACATTTGAGCTTTGGAATCACTTTAATTAGAGGTCTGTGTAATTATTTATGAATTTTCAAAGTTGGGTGAAGTTTCATCCCTAGAAATCAGGCAATGTAGGATGAAATCCAAATTGAGAATGTTTAAGAGCCCATATTGAGCCCAAAATAGAGGCATTGTGGGGCACTAAATAATTATTCATTCAGATAAAAAGGAGGGTAATTTTGTGGCTGAGAAGATTGGGAAAAAATGGGACGGTGGATTTTGTTTAGGGTTTTTGATATATATGACATTCTCACCAATTAAATTGGAGTTAGATGATTGAATAGGACTTGTTAGAGGTATTATTGAATTTTTAATGGCTTAAGTTTGGAATTTAAGCTTCAAATGTGAAGGTGAGAATTTTAATTGAGTTTTAAATTTGAGAATTTTGGGATTTTGTTAAAGTAAAATATTTGGGAGTTGTTAAAGATTGAATTGAGTGATTTAAATTATTAGGAAAATATAAATTGTGTTTAAGAGGTTAGTCATGACTTACAGAAGATTTGAGAATTTTTCTTGATTTGGGAATTTCAAACTTTAACTATTTTTTATATAGTTAAATAATTTGATATATATATATATATATATATTATTAATACATTGCCTAAATAACTCTTTGAGTTATTAATATGGTTATGTAATTGTGTAAATTGATTGTAAATTATTGGTGTTTAGTACAGGGCTTATTGTGGTGGTATTATCTCATTGCTTGGTGAGTGGTAACTAATTTCCACTTATCATAAATGCTAATGTCTTGTTGTTGAGTAAATTTTTGGGTAATATGAGATAATAGAATGAGATAAGGATTTTATACTTGTATGTTATATTAATGTATTGAGGAAATTTATCCTATGAGATTTTGGATTTGATTGTGATTGGTTAGAGAGAATGGAGATAATACTATGACGTGATAAGACCTCTCATTGTGTACATTAGCTTGGTTACTTGTCCCTAATGAGATAGGCCTACTGGCTCATTAATTTGTCCTTATTGGAATAGACCTACATGGCTCATTCATCCTAGAGAAAAAAAAAAGGATAAGCTCTTGTAGCTCTTTCCATTCCTAAAAAAAAAGGAATAAGCCCTTGTGGCTTGTGTGTGTACGTCTCCATAATAATAGGAATAGGCCTTCCTAAGGTTTTGTGTTACATACCTCTTATGGGAGAGACTTGAATGAGTTGATGCATTTAATTTTAAGATTATATGATTGATGGTATATGTATTGATATTTTATACTCCACTTGACATGCCCTCATAGACATATGTGTTGCATCCCTCCCGTAGTAGAGAGTCAAGTGAGTTGATTTATATAATTATTATATAAGTTTGAATGATAGTATATTTATTGATATATTTTGTTCCACTTGATATCTCAATAGCACATGTTAGTATGTATGATGAATTGGAATATTGATTACTGAGGCTTTTGTCTCATCCCGTTGCTCTAACTTTTTTTTTTTTCAGATGACAGTTCCCTTGGTGAGACGTCGAGGAGAGATCCTGAGGCATAGATATTGCTCCATATATTTGTACAGCCTTTTTTGATTTATTATGTGATGTATTAATGTATATTGCCACTCATAGGGCCCATATTTTGGTAAACTTTGATTAAACTCCATACTATTGAGTAAACTGTCTTGACTGATGTAGAAGGCCTAAGGTCTTTTAGGATTTCATATTATTGTATGTGGATCCATAGATTTATATTTTGAAAACCTTTTGATTGTAATTATATGATTGAGACATTATGGATAGATGTACATATTATCATGGATGACTTTAGTTTGAATTGGAAGAAACTCTTTAAAACTATGGAAAATATTTGAATGGTTAGTTTAACTCTTTTTAACTGTAGTTAGTAAAGTTTTAAATTTGAGTTAAACTATTCATTTAAGTAAACTATTTTTACAGAAAAAAATTAAATGGTTGGCCTTAATTCTACCAATGACCATAAATCACCCTACAGATATAAGGGACAAATACAAGGGAAAAGAGCCATGGCAACAAGATACAAACTATAGTGGGCAACAAGTAATTCTTTATAAACACAGTACACAGAGAATTGGCCAAAAACATCTCTTTGAACCAAATTGGGTAAAATAAGGATAATGATAAAAGAGTCAGCAAAAGATAGTCATGATATTCAAAATTAAAGGTCTAAAGTCTAAATACCAATCAAAAGAGGCCAAGGTTAACCAAAGTCTGAACACATAATCATGATGAGAAGGTACCATGGCCACCACGACAATAGATGGTTTATTAGGATATGGTGGAACTATATTTTTTAAGAAATTTTTTGATATATTCAGAGAATTAATCATAATTTTATATTTAAATTGTATTTATTATAAATAATTGTGATTAAAATTATTTGTAATAAATTAAGTTTAAAAAAATTAAAAATATCTCATATTTCATGATTTATCTTGATTTATTTATTTTTTTAAAATTAAGATATTGTATATTTATTACTTTTTTTTAAATTAATAAATTAGGTCAAATAAAATATTAAAGAATTGGATTAAGGAGAAGGAAAAATAATTATATGTACAGTGCCGCAAGAGTGGCAATTGGGCAGAGGAGACAATCACGCTACAGTGCTGAGGGCTACAGAGGAGAGAGAGCACAGTGACGCTACAGTCAACCCTTTTTTTCTGCGTCACCACCATCATCAGCTGACTTCGACCAACCATCGTCAACCCTTTTTTTTCTGCATCGTCATCTGTTGCAAATTTAATATAATTATTTATATATATTATATTTATTTAAATATTATATATTTTTTGTTATTATTTTAATATATATATATATAAATATATCATTGGATGTGTCCCGCAGTATTATTTGGATTACGGACTAAAGAGTTACATTCAGAGGGTTGTGACTGGTCGTTGAATCCTTGAAGAGTCTTGATGGGAGGCTATATAAGGAGAAGACTATGACTCATAACAGATACATAAGAAAAGTTGTTTGTTCGATCACAAATTCCTTAACTGGGTGAAGGTATCCAACAGTTCATCACTGTGTCAAATATTCACGTTTAGAAGAATTCAAGAAAATTTCAAAGAATACAGTATTCATGCGCTATAGCAAGAGGTATACAAGACTTCCGCTATGAAACTTATAATCTTAGATTTATAGATTAAATATAACATGTGGCATTAAAGCCTAATTTTTTCTTTGCCTAGTGTTTAATACATATTTTTCTTTTGAGAAAATCTGAAGTTTTGATAAATATGTATTTTTATTTGGGCTATTTGATTGAACAATGATTCTATAATTTTTTTTATTATTAAATGCATATCAGTATATGTTTGGCAATGGATGATTTTTTATGGCCGAAAGTTTAGTGAGATTAAAACATATTGATATATATGCATCTCAGCCAAATTTTCTTGGGTGGTGTTTATCTGATATATACAAGCAAGGCAATGTTGTGTGAAACTCCATCCGTAAACTACATCCAAAATCGCTGCATGCATATATACATATATTTTAACTTCGGTCATATGCACTACTTATTTGGTTCTTTGAATGTTTTTTTATCAGAGAGACCAAGAACATGCATCATATGATTTATCCAAAATGCTTTTTGGATTGTTTTCCCTTTGTTTTCATCTTGTTCACTGTGAAAAACGATGCCCCGAAACCTTCAGTTTTGTCATTCTTTTAAGATAACTGAACGGAACCCAAAACAAGCTTCTGAAATTCTTTTTATGGTTTTCTCACTCATTGGATTGTATTTCCAATGATTTTGGTTTGAGAGGATGAAGAGAAAGACGTCAGAAGCGCTGGAAATTGTCACCAGAATTGTCTGCAAAACGAACCAAAATGGTGGGTCTAAATCGCGGGTTTTCGGGTCATAAATCGAGTCTCTAGGTCGGGTTACGGGTAAAGAAGGGAAAACGCCTTAGAAAGAAGCATGTTTTGGGTCAGGGTAAGTTTGGTTTTTGCGTCTGTGGAAAAGCGCATTTTCAACAATGATTTAAAAAAGAAAAGAAAAGAATTTCCAAACTGGGCCTATTTCCTTGGGCCTGCATTATTTTTTTGGTTTATGCACATTTTTTTTACGTGGGCCAACACTTTTTTTTGTTTTGCTAAGTTTCCAGGCCTTTTCTCTTGGGCCTGACAGAAATAATTTTTTGTCAATTGCTGAAATTTTTTTTGGCTTTCTGGGTTGCAACATTTTTGGTACTGATTAAAAAAAATTTAAGTTGGTCTTGACATAATTGTATTTAATGTTTTCTCTCACTAAGTTATATTTTTAATTTTATAATTAGAATTCATGATTTTATAGATTTATTAGAGCTAAATAAATATTATTCTATGGATTTTTATGATATGTTTATTAGCTCTACATATGTGCATTTATTTAATTCTACAAATTTCTTGTATGGATTATTTAAATTGTCTATGAATTTATGTATTATTGCTCTTTAGAAAATTATAATTATTTTCAAATTTGGAATTAGTTCTGAATTAATATTTATTTGAGCAATTTTATGTGAAGCATGAATTAGTGGGAGAATTTTAGTTATCTAGTTACATATTATTGATTAGATTAACTGTTAAATTTCTATTATATTATTCTAATATATTTATGTATTTAAATGCACAAAGAGATATTCGTGATTAGCATGCTTATATATTTAGGGAGTAGCCATGTCATCCTCATTTGTATGTTGCATGCATATTAATAAATCACATTTGGTATTGTGGAATATCATTATAATTAAATGTCAGATTATAATTTACATTTGCCCACAGATAAATAATTATAATCAAACATTTAATTAGAATGAAATATAATGGCATTATGTTTTCTAAGTAGCTCACAAGTATTAGAAAGTAATAATTGCGTTTTAGTTTCATCAATTTTAGACAAATGCGTTGTATGCTAGTATTCTTTGTTCATAGGTAGATACTAGTGATACATATTTGTAATTGCATGGTTCATAAAAGTTGAGTATGCACATAACATAGTAATTGTGTTTGCTTCAAAAGCTAATGTGAGTTATTCATAATTTTTGTAGCTCCTGTTACCACTAGGGTTATTACTAATATAAATAACAAAATGATCTTAGATGATACTAATTACTTTGATAGGAAAGATAGTATTTTGTTAGACCTTGGATGTATGGAACTTAATCTTGCTTTGAGGGTTGATAAACCTCAAAAACCAGCTGATGACTCCACTGACCGAGATGCAAGACATCAACATGATCAATAGGAGCGGTCTAACAGATTGTCTCTTCAACTCATTCAATAAAAAATCAGCTATTCCTAAATGCAGAACTATGAAAGAGTACCTGGAAGCTTTAGAAAAGCAATTCAAGGTGTCATACAAGCAAATGGGTGGAGCTATTATGTCTGAATTATGAATCTTGAGGCTTACAGGTGTTGGTGGTGTAAGGCAGTACATCATGAAAATGAGGGACCTCTTATCTCAACTCAAACCCTTGAATATGGAACCTATGAGT